>JAYRBT010000082.1:4685574-4728867 GCA_036023395.1 Myiotriccus ornatus | reverse complement strand
GTGGTGTTCACATCAAGCTGGAGGAGCACGAGGTGGATTTAACACAGGCTGCTGTTTGTAGAAGGGATCCTCCAACCTCGTGAGCCTCTGACCCTTTCAGTAGTTGTGTCCCACAGCTGAGTCATTACTGCAGGTAAGGAGCACAGAATGGATGTACAGCCACCACAGCCCAGCTTGATTTAATTAGTGACATTTTTAATTAAATTTTACCATTAAAGCTGTACCAGGAGCACGCTTATATAAAAATATTTAATGAAGATTTCTTCGTCATCAAAGGAGAAAGGTGTGACTCCAGCTTAATTACTTAGACCAGCGGAGGTAGAACTTGGATATATCTGAGAATTGGTAGCAAGCAGTGCTCATGATTCAACCACCAAATTAAGGCTGTAAACAAAGGCATTTGCTGTACACCCCATGGCTGTCCTGCAGCCTTCACTGGCACAGGGGGCTGTGCAATTTGATGACAGATGAGATACAGCTTTTGGGACGTTTTTACTGTTTACCTGAAACAATTGATTAGACCTACAATTACACTGTGATAATTGTTAGGCAGGAAGAGAGGCTTCTGCCGTAGGCAGGCAGGTAATAGGACGTACTGTAATATTAGGTTACCTTGAAATTCTCAAATCAAGAGCCAGGTTTAGGAGTCAGCCAAATCTTGCTCAGATGGAGATGGGAAATTTGAGTCTTGAGAATCCTGAATGGCCAAAGTCCATTATCTCTGTTGGAGGGCACTATTACAGAAACGGAGGCATTGATGAATTTCCCCCTTCCTTGTTTTCCTTCCAGAAAGGGGACACTTGTCTGATCTGTGAGTTATTGCACACTTGGAACAAAAGTCTAATTTGCCTGCTCTTTGCCAAACACATCCCAAGCTCATCATTTTCTACCAGGAGGCAGAGAGAACAGCCATTAAACACAGCACTGAAAGAAGAAAATCACATGCACAATTTGCTGCCTGTGCCTCTCCCCAGGGACTCCACGGTTTAATGCAATTCGGTGTATCCCAGCCAGTGGTGCTTGGCTGCTTTTAATTAAAAAAAAATTAAAGGATTTATGTTGGGATTAAATGGGATAATTATTGATTGATCTCTGCCTTCTAAATTGAAAAGCATTTGGATTAATCAGCTTTTAAGTAGGAAATCACTCGGCTCTGGACAGGAAGCCAACTTCAGGCCCTGCACTTTGCTTCAAGCAGGGCTTTAATTTGTCCTCCTCCCCCAAACCCATTGGGGAATATTTCCCTTTCTTCTCTTGATTCATACACACAGCTCAGAAGAGAACTGCTTTCACTGAGACAGGGTGTTAAGATCACCCTGCATTTTGCAGGTTACCTTGTACTACCTGCAGAGAGTGCCTGCCAGCCTCTGCAGCATCCTGAGGCATCTGAACAGGAGGTGTGACATCCTCTGAAACCCTTGAGCTGGGAACTGGGCAACCCATGTCCTGGGCAGGTCAAGTCAGCACTGAGACACTCCAGGATGGAAAGGGCAGGTCTGCACCAACATTGTTGCAGGTAGGTCTGTCTTGTAAGTCAAGCAAAGCAGGTGGCCACGTAGCCAGCTGAGGAATCAGAAGGGGCCTGTAAATAAAACGGTGTAAAGCTTGCTCTTGATTTAGTTCTGGGACTGCATATAACACCTCATCTGTATGAGAAGTTGGAAATTAGGTTAGACAGGTAAGGAAGGTCATAGGGCAAAGTGAACTAAAGATAATAATGGCACACTCAAAATAATAATATGCTCCATCCCCAGCTGCAGAAGTAGGCTGCTGACCTAAGCACCCTGTGTTCAGGTTTCCACATTTATTCTGGGGCAGAAATTGCAGAGTTTTGTGACCCTCATCTTTACTTGGAGTATTCCACCTGCATGAAAACAAAAGTCTTGGGAACTCCCAGGGGAACCCAAATGGAGAACTTGGAAGAAAATATTTGTTGTTTAAGGGACTTCCAACAGGATTTTTCAGCCTCTGAATACAATTTACAGTTCCAATGAGTCGTGTTTCTGATGCTAAGACTTAGAAGCAAGTTTTACACTTAGCCTATGTGATTAGGAGAGCAATGTCCATATCACAGTTTTTCTCTTCTAATTTGTCTAGAGAAGTTTTACTATTTTATTTTTAAAAGTTCCTCCTTTCAAAACATTTTTCTTAAGGTTCCCCATCAGAAGAAAGGAAGATACCCTTCCGGAGAGGCTACAATTTTTTAGGAAACATTTCTGCTGAAGTACTCCAATCACTGGAATGCTGGTACAGCACTGACTCATACAAACCTCCCCCACAGCTCCTCTACCAGGGGTAGGTGACCTGGCAGTATGGTACCAGATTACATCTCTCTGCAGTTATAAGGTAATTCACACTTTAAAGGATGATTTGAGTTCCTCACACAGTAGTCAGCTCTATAATAATTGGAACAAAAGACCGTTCTTCAGCTCAGTGAAAGCCTCTCCTGCACACACAACCAAACTTGGAGAGCAAAGTACCCACATTGTTCAGTCCCACTCTCTGAGCATCCTGAAGTTATAACCACCCTGGCCATAACTCCTGAATGAACCTTCCTGCACGGCCTCCTTGGGCAGATCACCCTGATTTGAGCAGTCTTGCTCACAAGTGTGTCAAGAACTACTGATGGGACTGTGGGAAACCTTGCTCTCTACAACTCCCTGAAACAATGTTGTAGCCAGGTGGGGATTGGTCTCTTCTTCCAGGTAACAAGTGACAGGGCAAGAAGGAAAGGCCTCATGTTGTGCCAGAGAGGGTTTAGGCTGGATATTAAAAAAAATTTCTTCACTGAAAGGGTTGCCGAGCACTGGAACAGGATGCCCAGGGAAGGGATGGAGTCACCATCCCTCAGGGTATTTCAAAGCCGTGTAGATGTGGCACTTAGAGGTATGGACCACTAGTAAACTTGGCAGCTGTTGTGTTAATGGTTGGACTCAAGTATCTTAACTTATTCTGTGATTAGGTAATGATGAAATAAAAATGGATAAACCATTATTTGAACACCAAAGGTACTTGTGTCATCTCAGTTGGGTGGACAAGCCACTGCATTTTCTAAAGTGGTCTGATCCTCAGACCAACTTCATGTGCCTTGGGCACAGGGTTCCCACAGGGAGCCTTCTGATCAACATCAAGAAATGCATGAGCTCCACCAAATCTTGGCCAACCCAGTGGGGCCATTCCAGCCTCCCTGCACCACACTCCTGGTGTGTGTACTGGTCTGCTTTTGGAGAGGAGCACAAGGGAGGGCAGTTTTTTAAGTGCACCTTAAAATCTTTTTTGGACCTACTCTTTAACAGAGGAGACTGAGTTTTACTCTACCAGACAACATGTAGAAGAGTGCTTTCCTTAGCAGTGTCTTAAGGCATATTTTGTCCTTACCCTTCAGTCAATGTGCTTACTGGGAGTCTGGTGTTGTCACCTCAAAAAGAAGTTGCGCAGTCCTACAAGTCAATCAATTTTCTTTTTGAATTTCCTGGTTTCTGATCTCAGAAGCTGCACACTCATTAAGTGAAGTTTAAAAACTTGCTCACGAGTTGAACAGGAGTCTACAAGGAACCCTCACAGCAGTGAAGGACTACCACATATCGAGCTCTATGAGCACAAGTGCAGGCAGCACGCCCAGGGATGTAAATTTTTCCTTCTTTTGATCTTCATAATGTCATATCTGAGTTCATTTTCCCAGATTCAGGCTTCCCAATTCAAGGCAGATGTGACAAACTAGAGCCTGTCTAGTAGAGGGCCAACTTGATGCTTGGGGTGCTGGGGGGCACAGTGTGTGAGAAAAAGGGGAGAAAGCATATTTTCATCAGGCTAGAGGGAAGAAAGGACCAAGAGGACACCGCACTGCCATTTTCATCTACCCGATGTGGGATCAATGAGAAAAAAAGAGCCATGTTTTTTCCCAAAGTTCACAGCAGAACAAAGAAGAAGCCACAATATGCCACAAAGGAAGTTTCAATTACTTATAAGAGGAAAAAAAATCCCTAAAATAAAGATGCAACCTGGAACAGGGATCCAAGGAGCCTGTGCCATCCCTGTCCTTGCTGATATTCAAGCCCTGAGTAGGCAGGGCTGTGACCAACCTGATTTTACATCAAACACTTGAAGTGAACTCCGCTTGAGCAGGGCATTGGACCTCCAGAGGTCCTTACCAGCCTAAATGACTTCATGATTTTATGGCACATTACTGACTTCCCCCACAGAAATCAAAGTTATAGACCACGAATTTTATTTTTGCTCCAGGCAACCTTTCACATAATTTCAGCCCGTGCTTTAAATACTTGCAAGGTAAGGAATAGACTGTGAATTTGATCTGATATTCCTGGGGAAGTGAGGGAAGCAAAGAAGACGTAATGTGTGTTCAGGAGCTGATATCACCAGGGAGACTTGCAGCTCGCTATGGCCTGGGGTTTCCCAGGCCAGGCATGTGTCACTGAGTTAGCTGAGAGGCAAGAGGAAGCATTAGCAGATTAGCTGTTTCACTGGTCGGTAGAAAAAGATACACAGGAGAAGATAGAAAGCCTAAATTTCTAGGTGATGATTGTTGTGTGTTTAGCAGGCATTGCTCGTGGTATGATGCCTTACACCTTGGGAGCCTCCAGGCATCAACTGAACTGCCCTTGCAAGAGGCTGTAGGATTGACAACTCCTTACCACCTCTTTGCAGGCAGAAACTGGGGCAGACAGCAGCTACCAACATCTCTCCTGCCCACACTACTGTGACCTGCTTAAGAAACTGCGTCTGCACACAAGGCCAGCCCTGGTACAGGATGACTGCACAGAGGTAACCTTCACTCACCTCCTAGGTGAGTCCTTGCCATGCATTTCTTTCTTCTCCTCCCCTGCCACTTTTCCACTACCTCAAACTCCCTCTGGGGACTGTCAGAGTTTTGAATGATTTATTCCAGTAATGGCAAAAGCCCTGCAGAGTCCAACCCCTTCTCCTCAGTACCTGCTGCTGTCTGGGGCAGCTCAGGTCACCAGAGGGTGCTGCTGGCACCCTCCAAGAGCCAGCCTTTTTCCTGAGCACTGACCCGTGTCTTTGCAGGCAGGTTGGCCTTTTTTCCTGTGCACTCCCCGTTCCTGTGATGGCAGCCTGAGCAAAGCCACCTTTATTTCCAGTCTCAGACTTGAAGCATCCTGGAGAGTGATCTGAAATCCCGAGATTTTGCTCATGCTCATTCAGAAAGTTACCTGGCAGTCCTCAAGTGCAGGAGCAGGAGGGTCTGTAAGGCTGAGTGATTGCCCATGGTTACACATTAAGAAGGTCTTCCACCACCCTAGAGAGGAAAGGAGAGGTGTGTGTTACCTGTGCACTTGTGCTGTGCACAAACACACAGATAATCACTTAAAACCAGTGAAAGCCAATGCATCAGTTCCATGGAGCAGCAGAAAATCTGTCTGGTCCTTTTGGCTTCTCCTGCCCAAAGCTGCTGTTGCCACAGCTTATCCTCGCAGTTTCTGAGGCACCCTTGAATTCAGTCCTACATGTTTCTGTACTATTTGGTTTCAGATGAGTTAATCCTGGCTGTCACTTGAGTGCAGTTAAAGATGTTCTACTCAGAGATTTGCAGTTGTGCATAATGGGGCTTAAGTCCCTCCCTGCGTTCTTCACACTGCTTTCGGAGACCTTCTGTTGTGTGCGCAGGAATCACTGAGCATTTCGCAAAGGAGTGCCTGAAAATGAATTCTGCAGTCCTAAATGAGCTGCTGTATAATCCTTCTATCTGCTTCAGACTGTCTCAGATTAATTCTATTTGCCAGTCACTTTCCCCCTTTCTCTAAAAAAGGGATGTATTTTTAGCCTCTTAACGTATCTGACACACTGGAGTTTCCCTTGCATGTATTCTCACTGTCACCATTTCTAAGTGTTTTTTTTTCAATAACTCTTCTTAGTTTCTTGTAGCCTAGGACTGGGAATTCAACATCATTAGTTCAAGGAGTTAGTCCTTATGGATACACGTGCATTTACAATACTTATAAGAAACACAGACCCCAAATTCTACCAGCGAAAAAAACCCCACCAGTGTAAGACTGTAGAGCCACAGAAAGGCTTTTACTAAAGACAAGCTCTGCGGTGGAGCCAAGGGCTCTCTCCTGCCCGTGGCTTTAACATGCCCTGCACAGGCCAATTGTGGTTATATAATACTGGCTCTGGAGCAGATGCTGCTGTGTTTGGGCTGGGAGATTATAGCTGGCATGCACAGCTAATGGGAGCTTTTTGACAAATGCGGCCACCCCTGGCAGGCAGGGGATTGCAGCGAGGGAGCCGCTCCTGTTGGCTCTTCCCTTCAATCCTGTGCAGCTGGGACGGAGATGGGGACTGGAGCAGGTGCTGCAGTGGGACACTGAGCACTGGGAGGAGGCAGCCCTAAGAGCAACAACAACAAAAATCCTCCAGCAAGTTCAGCACATACTCTCCTGCTCAACCCGTCTATGGCTGGAGGTGGACTGGGGTGTAAGGGATGGACTGTAACAGTTGTCAAGCACGGGTGTCTCCTTTGGGGGAAGATGATACACTGCATCCAGGATGGTTACTGTGTTCTTGTGGTTGAGTATCTGATTGAGCATTTCTTCCTGTTCCTCTGTGATTCACCACGTTTGGTGTATCGAGTGTCTCATCACCTTTTCCAGCACAGTGACTTGGTGTTGTGGCATGTGCAGCAGGAGGGCCCCACAGGAATGGAGCAGCAGGCTCTTATCTCAGCACTGAGACAGGCTTTGACACTTCCTTATCAAAAGGCTATCTTAACAACCCCAAATCTTCTCTGACTCAGCTCCAGAAAACCTCACACGTCATCTTTTGGTGGCACAGGGCTTTTTCCAGGCAGGTAGACAAGAGGGAAACAGGAGCACAATCTCCAGCGTCTCTTCAGAGCAGCACTGCTCCCATCCCCACCCTTGAGAAACTTTCTGTATCTGACTGATCAGTGCCAGTCCCTGCCATCCCTAAGGGCTGCAAATGCAGCCTCCAAAGTGTCCTGCTGTTTGACAGACACAGCCGTTGCTGTCTGCTGACTCCTGGCACACCCCTCCAAAATCCTGGTCTGCTACATCGTGTTAAAGTGATGGACGAGGAAGAGCTGTACCCAGCGGATTCAAACTTCTCCTTGTTGGTGCTTTAAGGTTGCTTCACATCTGGATTCCATTAAAAGAACCTGTCCAGTTTGGTTACTAAATAAAGCTCATCCGGGCATAAGACTAAATGAACAAGCATTTCTAGTAACTCCAGTATTGTCTGGTTTGAGATGTGTGCCACCAGTGACGACTTTATGCTACCTTTACAGAAAAACCTAAGTCATAGTAGGTATAGGATCCAACTGGATCCCCTTCCTGATCAAATAAAATAATCAACAGGCCACCTCTTACTTATTCCCATTTGCCCATTTCCAGCTTCATCTCTTTTGCTGTTTTCTGGTGTTTGGCAAAACAGGCCTTTTGCTATTGATACCTGCACCTGAGACAGGCAGGGAGATCAGAGGGATCAAACCATTCCCATGGCTTACAATATGGGATATCCCATCTGTCTGTACGGAGCTGTGAGAGAACTCCCAGCTCACCTCATCCATTTCCTAAATCCCTACTGAGAAGGGGCATTTCTGAGAAGGAAAGCAAAAGGAGATCTGAAAGGTCTGCAAGTGCCTTAAATTTTATGGAATCGTAGAAGCATAAGGTGCTTTGGGTTGGAAAGGACCTTAAAGATCATCTCATTCCAACACCCCTGCCACGGGCAGGGAAACTTCCACTGGATCAGATTTCTCAAAGCCCCCTCTAACCTGGCCTTGAACGATGCCAGGGATGGGGCATCCACCACTTCTCTGGGCAAAATTTGCCTAATGATGTCCTTTGTGAAGGTCTACCCAGGAGATTCTTTCTACCTTCTAGTCACATCTGAGTAACCACCTCTCCACTTACAATCCCAAACAGTGACAGGACAGATGTGTTGGGGCCTCACCCAAGGGAGGGTTGAACCTTGCTGAGCTGCAGACACAGGTATTATCTTCTAATTAACACTTTAATTACTCCTTTTTTTGCGTCACATCTGTGCACACACACCCCACACATCCATTTCACAGAGGGCAGAGAAAGCTGACAGATTCCTTAAGGGGCTATTCTGCATTGTAACCCCTTGGCTGTGCTTCAGGACCTTCTGGGGCTGGGTACCAGCAGTACCTGAGTCCTTTTTAAATCTACTGGCTTTCAGAAATCCAGTTAGAACAGCATGGGGGGCAGCATAAGCTGCAGCATGTACCCAAGCCATCGGAGGAATCAGTTCACAGAGGGCTCTGTGCTCATGCTTGTGGTTACATTACCATCAGCACCTGAGCTATGTAATGCTTGTCCTGCAAGGGCACATCTACATGATGCTGCAGCTCCCAGCAGTGGTGTTACCAGAATAAAATCTTGGGCTCCAGCCACTGTCCAAACCACAAAGCCTCCTGTCCCTCAGTAAATAGCAGCTGCTTCACTTCCCAGAAGTGACCACATTTCAGCAATGGCTGTTGCAATGTAAATAGTTTCTAACCCACCAGAAGCACGTGGGCAGGCTGTACGTGAGGGTTTGTGTCCTTGAAGTGAGAGATGCAAGTGTGGAGCTGGACGGTCACACCAGGTTTGTTTGTTCATAGAGAGTGCAAGAGCAAAAAAATAATGTATTTGTTGTTTAAAAGCAATGCTGCCAGCTGAATCCCACCACAAATGGTTCAGTGGTCACTTAATCAAGGATATTCGAAGGGTTGAACCAAAGGAGAAAGAACAGTGATCCTTTCGTGAACCTAACTGTAGCAGAAGAGTGGCAGCTCCATGGTGCTATGGCATTGCTGACACTGGGGAATCCATGACACATGTCTGCATCCCAGTTTCTCTGCTTCATTAGGAAAGCAACAAGGGGTGGGACTGCAAGTCATCAGGATGCCACAGGCTGAGTCCCACAGACCCAGCAATATCCAGAGAGGCACTGTTTCACTGTGAAGCTGGAAGGAGGCTATGGAAGTGATTATTGACATGACCATTACCACCAAAATCCTCTAGGACTGTGGTAATTTTCTTAGACTGTTCTGGAGAAGGCAAACATAATAGAGGAGCCAAAAAATATTATGGTAGATCAAGCAGGCTTCAGGTGACAGGTTCCAGTTGCTGCTGATCAGCAGGATACTTCTTAACCCTTTTTTCGAGTGTACAGGAAGCTGGACATAGTTCAATTGTCAATAACATATTAAGAATATCCACACTGAGGAGATATTAGATGATTTTGTTTCTTTACAGAATCATCCACCTGGGGAAAAGGCTGTCTTTACTCATGCACAGGGCTGGGCTTGACATATGGTGTCCAGCCATGGATTTGCAGAGGAGCAGGCTGGATCTGGGCAGAGCTGGGGCAGCTTGCCTCTCTCTGCAATAAGGGCTGCACAATGTTGTGCTGCAGCAGCTCCCAGCTCTGCTCACTGCTGCATTAACAATGTAGGGCCACTTTCAGGTGCTACAAAAACTCCAGTGCGCAATGGAGACTTTCACCTCCAGGGCATGGTACAGCTTCATACTGGAGTGCTACTAGAGAGGAATTAAATGCTGTCAGTAGCACCAGAGACATCTGGTGTGAGCAGGATCCCCAGGCTTGACCAAAGTTTGAAGTTCTTTTAGCCTGAATCTTAATGAACCAAAAGACAGATCAGTGAATGGTGTATTCAGAGAGAAAACTGAGGAGTCCAAATATTGAACACAATATTTCAATATGATATCTTCAGCCAAAGCTGCCCTTAATAAATGTACACGTAGTTTAGGTTCAGCCAAAATGCTTAATATAAAGTTGACCAAATGATTAGAATTCGAGACTTTGTTCAGCTGTTGAAAGTAAAACATCTATTGGCTGCACTACTCACACTGAAACTTAGGATACGTCCTGTCAGAGAATCATCATTAACCAGCGACGAGCTGGAGACTCCCATGCTGAGAGCCTGGGGGAGGGAAAGGGGAGAGGAGCTACAGTGTTTCTGGAGAGCACATTGGCATGGCTGATGCCCTTGGGCTGCCATGTGGCCTCCCATGAAGCATCCCGTGGTCCTCTGAGCCTCAAACACCAGCCATGAGCAATGCAGAACAGACTGAATGTGCCCTGTGGCCACGGGACATCCAGTGTCACTGCTCCTCAGAAAGCATCTTGTGAAGAAAAGGGGAATCTTTTACTTGTTTCCCCTTCTCAGAGACCTGGTCTTGCCAAGCATGCAATCTTTCAGAGATTCCGAGCGTCAGCAGAAAGCTCACTCCTGCAGCTTGCCCGCTGCTTCTCACGCTGATGTGTGGCAGAAAGTACATTTGCTCTACATAGAAGCCTCTGCCTGTGCACAGCTGAATGATCACCCGTTTTTAATGTGCCATGACAAGGACGACTGGGTGTTGAACCTTTCGGCCCTGCTGCAAGATCACTTTTAGCCTGCAGTGCAGTTTGAGCTTTCCTGCTGAGTGTGGCAGGAGACATACCAAGATTTCTTAGATGCCTCTTTGCTCGGCACAGAGGGACAGCTGCTGTTAGGAGAGCTGCCCAGAGCAGCCTTTGCGGCTCAACAACAGTCCTGCTGCACACGAGGAGAGGAGGAAACTGAATTTACTGCTGAGTCAGATGCGTTTCTCTCACTCTGGCCTTGAGTCCTGTGATGATGTTGCTGTCACTAGCAAGGTGAGTTGTCTCTAGCACAAAGAGCATCACGCCTTCCTCTGTGATCCCCTATAAACATCAAGTAAAGAGGTTTAGCAACCAGAAATCAACAATAACAGCAACCTCCACGTACATTTTGGGTCGTTGGCTGCTTGGGGTAGGTTTCTAGCACAGCAGGGTTTCTCCCCAGGAGTGGTGACAGCAATAACCTGATCATGCTTTGCATTCTTTGAGGTCATCTTCTAGCAAGCCAGCAGACATTTGAACTCCACCAGTATTAGATTTTTGTGGTTACTTTGTAATGTATGTGTAATTGAGCTCTTCTGTGGCTTTGGCTTCATTAAAGTTACACTCATTTTTAGAGAATGAAACAGCCCACCTTCGCCATCCTCTGAAAATGAAGAACATGTTTTGGCTCAGAAAAATGTCCTCAGAAGCCCAGGATGGAGGCATGAAGTCCTCTTCAGGTAAATCACTTTCAGAAATTCCTCCTGAAACCATGTATTTTCATGTATACACACACATGCATGCAGATCTTTACTTTTCTGGTTTTGTTTTTTAAAATATTATGACATTGGTTAGACTTGGGGGAAAAAAAAGTAAATCCTCAGATATCCCTCCCCCAAAGTCCCCAGTTCCTAGGAGCCTACCGAGAAGAACTCTCAAACCAGAGTATATAACATTTTTTGGTGGCTTGATGAACCAAGCAGGTTTCTTCCTGGGACTGAACAGATGGAGAACAGCCTGTCTGGGGAACTTCTCGGGATGCTCCCAAGCTGTGAGAGCCCTTTGTCAAAGTGATTATTCCTGTAACACTAAACAAGACATGGGCAGGCAAAGACTTCAATGCTGCCACACTATCATCCAGACTACAAAACTGCTCTGAGCACTGCACCACTTGCTCCCTGTGTCCTTTCTCATAGTGCTAACAGCTTGGTGGTGTCCACAGGTCATCCCATGCCCTCATACTGCTTCCCAAATTCTGATTGTCTCCCATCACCAGCTGCTTGTTCTACCAACATTTCTTTTCCCAACAGCCATTTTTCCTTCTTGGAAGGTCTTGAGGCTTTCGAGGGGACTAGTCTAGCAGCGCGTCCTGAGACGTGACTGTTCTGATTTAGGTCAATCTCCCAAACGTGCTTTTGACAGGTCAGACTGGCTAAGGACTGGTTCAGCTAAGCAGGTTGGAAGGTGAGACACTCATCTCACCCCCCTTCAGTTAGACCAGAGTTTAGTCCTGCCATCCTGGGCAAGAAAAGCAAACTGTGACTGATTTTGGTAAGCAGCAGGAATGTAACCTGTATGAGATGGAAACACAGCCCAAGATTTGGTCCACGAAGGCTTGCCTGTCTCACTGCTCCAACTCTATTGACAGCTGAGGGCATGGGTTTTTTTGGGGTCACCTAAACTCCAGAATAAAAAACCAACCAACCAACCAAAACAATAGAAAGATGTTAACATATATCCTTAAAAACAAGGAAATTAGCAGAAAACTAGCACTTGGAACCAGTGTAGGGCATCTCAACCGTTTTGAAGGCAAGGGGGAACGAAGCACATCTCATGCTGGATGTGAGGCATTGCCTTGATCCAGTTGTATAGATAGAGCTGTAAGCCAAGGAATACTCGATTCATATTGAAGGGGCCACCTTCTCATAGCTTCTGTCAGCAACACAATGCCCTTAAGAAAATCTGTGTCTTGCAGGCAGACCTGTCTGACCCCATTAGCATGGGAGGGAGATGAGTGTTTGGAATGGAAGCTCTAATCCTGGCTCTTCCATAGACCAATAAGACAGAGCACCAAGGTGCAAACACTGGAGTGACTCACAGCAAGCTGAGATGAAATAGAGATGATATTGAAGCATTAAAACAGCATCTTTGAAGCGTTTAGAAAACCAGCTGTAGTGATGGCAAAGCAGAGTAGAAAACAGACTTACAGGGTAAAGAAGCTGTTTGTGGACCTGACTGAAGAACGTGAATTCTCTGTCCTTCAATAGAGGGATTTATTTGCTGAGTAAGTGATAACATCAAACTGACACCCTTGGAGAGAGAACATCCCAATTTAGGATATCATCACGAGTATGTTTTGCCAGTCAGTATGAAGGTATTTACATGCATTTAATCCACACAGTCAGCTGGTGTGAGAGTCAAAGCTCTCAAATTAGAGCTGGGTAAGGACCTTAAGCTTCAGACATCAGGGATTTGGACACAGCTCTGAGACCAGAGCTGTGATACTTGCAACCATCAACTGCCTACACCAAGAGCATAGAGGATTAAAAAAGCTCAGACTGATAATTGCAAACATCATCAGATAAAAAGATTCCTACAGGATCATGTTTCATCTCATTCTTTATTCTGGGAAGCTGCCTTTAACTTCATTTGGAGTTTGCTCCAGGACAGATTGCTAAGGAAGACGTGCCCTGGTTGCCTGCATGGCAGCAACAATTTGGTTTTACTGAAAATCCCCCACACCCATTATGAGCATGTGAACTAAATTCCTTTCACAGGAAACTAAGGAGGATGGTCCACTTTGAGCATGAAGGAGTGTGCTTTGTCCACCCTTCCCAATACACATTGCAACACTGAACTGACTTGAGAAGTGTAAACCAGCAAGTCATCCTCCCTCGCCGCTTCCTATGTCTCATGAAACCTTATAAACAACAGCCTTACTACCCCTGTTAGATTTGGACAGGGGCCATGTTTACCACCTTCTGGAGCCTGGGTAGCTCTTCACCTTCCCCCTGTCAGTGTCCAGGAGTGTTTCTATGCCAAACACTCCAGGAATGTGAAGGCTGACTAATCTTCAGGCTGATGTTCCCATCCTTCCCCTCCAGAGGCTGAGGTGAGAGGTGATCACAGCTGCTGGGTAGCAGGTTCACACTCTGGACCCTGAAGCTGTTAAATCCTCAAGACCCTACACAAAAATAATTTCTGCAGCCTTTGTGGGTTACGGTTCCCAGCATATGCATAAGTGAAAGACAAGACCGTCTCATGGTGCGAGAGGATGGGTCAACAGCAGGGTGACAGACTGGGGCTTTATCCTTGCTGATCACACCGGATCTGTGGACACCTGACCAACTTTCCTTTGCACCAGGAACTCTTGTTTTCCCAGAGGACAACGTGTATTTGGTTGCACTAGGACAGCCCAATGTCTCCAGGCTCAAAATGGGATTAGAAACCCAACTTCACCCCGATGAGCATTTTCCTTTCTGGTTAACCACTGTAAGTTTGCAACAAAATGAAGATGTCCTCCCTGAAGTCTAGAAAGCCTCCATATGTGAGAAGTTATTCTTCTGGCCTCTGCTTGTCTTCTCAGGGGACATTGGGATCACTCACTTAGCCCAGCTCTATTGCAAATGCCATTGCAAGGATCTGCTTTATTGGCAGGCACCCACTCCTGGCGAAAGATATTTCATCATGGCTTGAATGGAAAAAAACTTATGCCTTAAACCAGGGTATTTTAACGGTGTTTTTTTGTTTTGTTTTTTCTTTTTTTTTTGGTTTTTTTTTTATCCTATACTAATGTCCAGCTGTGCAGTGGGCCCTGCTATAGGGAAGGAGACACACAGCTCGACTTATGACTGCTCACAGGAGTAGCATCACCTGTGTTGAATATTACTGGGTTTCAGAGGGGCTTTCCTCTGACAGTGAGGAGAAGAGGACTTGAATTCCCCAACACAGCCTTGAGTTTTAAAAAACAAATAATGAAAGAGCATCTTATTTCCAGTGGACATATTTTCTAGCCCACCTCATCCACTCCTTTGACTTACTGTATCATGGTGCTTTGTGATGCACTTCAGGGAAGTGAATCCAACCATTGGGGCCCTACCTGCAGGAGCACACCCAGACTGCTGCCCTCTGCACCTTCTCACTGCCTGGGAGGACAGTGCAGTGAAACCCTGGGGCTGGAGAGCTTGTCCAGCAAAACCCTGCCACATTTCTATGGAGATAAAAGATTCCTGGAGCACCAGCCGTGCAGATAAGCAGTTATGCACACATGGAGGCATCCGCTGGGCACTGTGCACAAACCTGAGCTGCTTAAAAGCTGCATCACTGTAGATGCTAACGAGGTGGGCAGCACCTTTTGCAAGAGATTTATGCCAGTGCCATCACCACTGAGTTTACCCCCTTCACCCACCCACCACACTCTTCAGTAGTGGCTTGTACTGAAGCAAATCAGGTACTTGCAAACTTCTAACCCTCACCTTGCTTCTCCCCTCAACTCCTCCAACTTTGGATGAGAAACACTTCACAGAAGCATGGCAACAGAGAGAGGTACAGAGCTTATCTTACCTCTGAGGTGCATAGACATCCTCCCAGCTCCTCATGGAAAACAAAAAGTACAATAGTTTCTTTCTCAAGTACTTTCCCATTTGATAGGGAAGGCAATTCGAACAAATCTCAAGGAATCAGAATTAACAACCTCTGGTTTCCTGTGTTTTGTTCCATGGAGTTAGTAGTCCTTGTTGGTTCAGCAAATGTGAATTCATTGTTCCCCCTACAACGTGAGGCATTTATAAGACCTGCCCTCTCTATGAAAATGTTTTGTCTTTCCTTAAGATCTGAGCTCTTTTTACAACCTTTCCTCTTTGCCAAAGACTCACAGCCTCCTCAGCTGCTTATTTTCGCAAAACTCATAGGAATTCATTTGTCTTTGAGACTCCCACCCCCACACCAGGCCAGGGGAAGAGACACAGGAGAGGCACATGGTCCTTGTGAGCACAGGCTTGTCTCTATGGAAAGCCAGAGAGGTCCTGAGAGGCACCTGCCCTCCTCTGAGGTCTGGTTTCTTCCCCTCCTGGTTAAGGGGCTCCCTTTCCCTACTGCACAAGGGAAACAGCTATCTTTACCCCATTTCAACCACAGGCTTTAGAGAAGAAGGGTCTTCTGCTGCACATCTGCAGCACCTCAGCACAGTGCTGCTGGAGCACTTGACATGGCTACAAACCTCCCTCTGCAACATCCAGAGCAACCCACCCTCAAACCACAGCATCTGACTTCCTTACAGGCTCAGGAAAACATTCTTCTCTTTTGCTTCCCCCAGTGTCTTTCCAGCAAACCTCACAGTAATTTCAGACACCAACCCAGCAAAGCCCTAGAGCATCCCTTCAGTCTTCACTTCCATAATAAGAGAAAGTGTCCAAAGCTGCCTGATTTCTGTCTTGCATGGCCTGTGGGGTAAGGCAAGGACAGGTGGAAGTGATGGCCACTCCCATTTAAGGCTTAATGTGGCTATGACTGCAAGTTGTGGTCTGTAGTCTTAGACAGAAAAAAAAAAAATTCCTTCAAGAACAACAAAATACATTTCAAAAACAGAAGATGTGTTTTCCAAGAATTGCCATGTTCTGTCATGAGAAAACACAGCTCTTTCCTCCAGCCTACAAGGGGAAAGCAGTCCCAGGAGTTCCCTGGGGATTTATCCCTCCCCACTGACCCCACTCAGGTGGCAAATGGGAAACATACTCATGGAGAGTATCCTCCATGAAATAAAGGAGCAGACAGACATGAGATGTGTGGGAGAGTGCAGAGCTTTTGGGGAAGATGTCTGGGATAGAGCCCAAAGCATGAATGTCATCTTTGCCTAACCTGAAGCTCTTTAGCTCAGCCTCCAGCATTTCCACATCTGCTGGGAGCAGGTTCAGAGCAGCACCTGTGGGGATGCAACAGGTCTATAGATCCTGCAATGGAAGGGTGTGAGCCGATCTGCAGTGAGCATGTGGGTTTGCATAGAAAAGAGCCCAAATAAATGAGACAGCTTTGATCTTAGGACCAACTTTTCCTTGTGCTTGGACTGCAGTTGCACAAATATTTTCTATAAAGCTAAGCAGTGAGCTTTTCTCCTTCTCAGATGCCACTAAGACAAACCACGCTCCTGGTTTTCTTCTACTGGGTCTAGTAGGACTTTCGCCGGTCCTCAATAAAGCCAAAAATTTCTGTGCACTCCAAGAAGTCGACAACAGCTGTGAAGATAATTAGAGGGATAGATCACATCTGCTGTGAGGAAAGTCTAGGAGAGTTGGAGTTGTTCAGCCTGAAGAAGAGGAGGGTCCTGGAAGAACATATAGCAGCTCTTCAGGACTTAAAGAGGACCTACAAGGAAGATGGGGACAAACATTTTAGTAGAGTCTGTTCTGACAGGACAAAGGATAATGGTTTTAAACAAAAAGAGAGGAGATTCAGACTAGATACAAGGAATACATTTTTTACGATAAGGGTGGTGGGGCACAGGAAAAGGTTGCCCAGAGAAGTTGTGCATGTCCCATCCCTGGAAGTGTTCAAGGCCAGGTTGGATGGGGCTCTGAGAAACCGGGTGTTGTGGAAGGTGTCCCTGCTCACTGCAGGGCAGTGGGGCTGGATGACCTCTAAAGTTCCTTTTCCAACCCAAACTATTCTATGATTCAATAAGTCTATGGCTACAAGACCACAAAGGGCTGAACTGTCCCATAACGTAGAGGGCTCCATAACTCCCAAGTTCGTATCCTCTGTAGAAATTCTTATCACAAACACAGCTTGTCTCTGAGCTAAAACTTAAAATTATTATATTTTTGATTGGTCTGCAGGTTTGGGAAGGTTAAAAATTAAGGGAATTGCTAAATGCCCTTTAGATTTAGAGAAATTGAGATTGCCCTGACAACACGTGTTTTAAAGTACAGCTACATAGTTCAAGCCTGCTTTTAGTAGATAAATATATTTAAAATCTTTTTAGAACCATTTAGCATGGTTTAACCATAATTGTCTCAGTCTTTTGCCTTTTTCTCCTGAAGCCCCAGTCTTTTGACTAACATGGCTGACGGAAAAACAGAAAGCTCGAAAATGTGACCAGGACAAACCCCTGAAGTTTTGGGGTATTAAAAATAATGGTGGTAGTGGTAATAATAATCAGAAGAAGGAAAAGAGATATTTCTTTTGAATTGAAATCTCATTACTTAAGCCACTCCGATGATGCTTGCACACTGAATGCTGGTTTCCGGGACCGTGCAGTTATCTTCTAGGGAGAAAAAGACCTCCGACATAAAGCAGCCGAGGTTCCAGGGAAAAACAACGGCAGCAGCAGTCTCAGAAACTTTGCCACGGCAACAGCACGTGGTT
Source organism: Myiotriccus ornatus (assembly GCA_036023395.1). Taxonomy (NCBI): domain Eukaryota; kingdom Metazoa; phylum Chordata; class Aves; order Passeriformes; family Tyrannidae; genus Myiotriccus; species Myiotriccus ornatus. Next base: position 4,711,131 of record JAYRBT010000082.1, on the reverse strand, counting down.
CAGGGGCTGCTCAAAGTCCTGTTTGTCAGCTGGCTAAAATAGCTCGGGCGGAGGTGCTGACAAACCCGTGCCTGCGCTGCAGCCCAACACCTCCAGCCCTCGCGGGGTTATCGGTGACGTTTGACTCCGAAGCATTTTTTTGCTGGCTGCCAATAGCTATTCCCTCTGGACTATTTGCTTTCACATGCTTTCCCTTTGACACGGCTGCTATTTCTTTGCGACATGTAAACACTCAGAAGGATTTCCATGTTTGTTCTTCACCCGGCGCGGCCGGTCTTTCGCGGCTCGCCGGGGGGATTGACATGAAGGAGCAGCCGTTCCGCAGGCGTCCGGCACTTTTGCTCCATGTGCTGTGCTCCAGTCTGCTTTCCCTTGCTTTAAATCCAGTCCTGCTCTTGTCACACAGCAGCAACATGCGTTGCTGGTGTCAGAAACACGACACTGTCACTCTGCATGGGAGTCCTTTAGAGCCCAGCGGAGACTTCGCACTGCAAAGCATTTATTCTTTATTTCTCCTCTTCCTACAGCAACTTTTGATGGTTATAAAAATTCCCTTTGGATCTAAAGGAAGTTGCTAATGTGTGGCTTTTCCTAAGAAAACTGCGTGACTTGCCTGTGCTGGTGTTAACTCTCTTAATGCCAACTTGTTTCAAAAGTGATCCTGGTATTTAGTAAGACAATTTGCATCAAATGTGAGAAGGAACTGAAACCATTAAAAAAAAAAATCTCAACATGAGTCTGGAAATTGCAGGCTCTGACTCCGATCTCATGGATTTCACAGAGTCTTGATTTAATAGATCTGCTGCTTTGCAAAATCAACATAATTTGATTGATTAATGCCTTTAAGCTAAAAGAGGGTAGATTTAGATTGGATATTGGGAAGAAATTCTTCACTGAGAGAGTGGTGAGGCACTGGAACAGGTTTCCCAGAGAAGTTACTGCTGCCCTATCCTGGAAATGTTCAAGGCCAGGTTGAAGAGGGCTTGGAGCAATCTGGTCTAGTGGAAGCTGTCCCTGCCCATGGCAGGGAGTTGGAACTGAATGATCTTTAAGGCCCCTTCCAACCCAAATAATTCTATGATAAAAAAATCAAAAAAATCCCTGTTTTCTGAGGAGCCAATCCTCCAGGTTCCTTGCAAGGGTTGGAAAACAAAAAATCCACTTGGTAATTTTTTTTTTTTTTTAAATTTCATCATGAAAAATAGAAAATCTGAAAGCCCTTAGAAACTTCCCCAAGATCTACATGAAAATAAGAAGGGTCCTGTAAACCCAAAGCAGTCCCTGGCACAGTGATGGGAACACATCTATGTAAGTTAGGCAGTTCTGGTACAAATCTAGATGTGAAAATTTTCATAGTGGGAATTATGACCCTGAATTTCCTTCTAATGGGAATTTTGATCTCAAATTATAACCAGTAATTTCCTTAACTAACCTGACATGTTTCCACAGGGAGTTCTCATTTCACCAAACTGCTCCTTCTAACCAAAAACATTTTGCTGAATTTTTTTCAGACAGATTCATTCTGTACTCAATTACTCAGAAGTCAGATTATTATAGGATATATTTTAGCAAATTCTTGTTAAAAAAAAAGGTTATTTTCCATAAGTCAGACTGCCCCAGCTTCATGTAAAACATGATTATAAGCTGATTTTATTAAGCTGATTCAAAGATCTGACTGAACTGCAGTTCAAACTAGCCCAGTTTTGCTCCGGTTTAATATAATTAGGATCCTGCCATTTTAAAATAAAAATCAGAGCACTGAAACAGGGTAATGAAATTGTTGCTGACCTTGATGAAGACTGATCCAGTCAAGGCTAAGGGTCATTCATGTCCCTTCTGAAGCTCCTTCCAGGATTAAGGCATGCATGCCTTAGGAAGGACATTACTCTTTATTTGATACAAATTTTAAGATGTAACTAACATAATAATAGCCAAAATGCAAATCAATATGATTTAAATGGAAAGTCATCTATGTTACCATTAAGAAAATCTCCTTTACATGTTTTTTTTATTAATCTCTAAGTGTGATCCCGTGTTTCAAGTAAAACCCTTCCTTCTCCAGCTAATTCTACAGGGAAGGATGTGTTGAAATATCAGTGCTGGGTTCATCCTACAAACGGCTCTCTTTGAAGAGAAACTTACAACAAGCTTTGGATCAAGCCTTTAAAGCCCTGTAGGTCACCTTAAAATGTAAGATGAACTGTAGGGGTTTTCATCATCAAACCTCCAGCAAAAGTCATCATGAATTTCCCAAACAAATGTGTTGAAAAAGACTCACAGAAATAATAACATAAATGTTGATAACATAACAAAAAAAAAAAAAAAAAAAAAAAGGCACAGGACGTATTTGTTATCCTTATTTATTTAATAAAGAAACATAATAAACTTGAATTTTTCCAGGTACAAACAGCTTAATATGTCCTATGATATTGGCTGATATTTTCCTTGCTCTTTTTGTAGCTTGAGTGATTCATGTGGTTGCCTTTATTGAACAAATCAACAGAAAAAATGGTAGCACTCACCATGCTTATAGACAGTGTGGGCCAACTACTGAGTTAGTGTCTTAAACTAAATCACTGCACCGGGAGGTTGTATCATGGCTGGATTCGGATCGGCATCTCCATTAATAAGGATCTACAAGTGAGGTTATTTGACATTTTCTAGGGGAGTTCTCCAACCATACAAAGATACCATTTCCTCTTCATCTCTAAAGAAATGCGCCACAAAACAATAGAAAACCCAATAGAAAACCAACCTTCCAGTTACAAAGGTTTTGAAAGTAATTTACAATTCAGTTTTAGAAAGTTGCACTGTAAACATCTAGAGTTAAGACCCTCTTTCAGACTTTTTTTGCATTACTTTTTTTTTTTTCTTCTTTTTTACAGGTTTTGGGTAAAAGACAGAACCATTTGTAATTGCATCAGTACTATAGGGTCTCACAGCAATGACACTAAAATGTTCAGCTCAAGGGTGAAATGACCAGAGGAAGAGCGCTTCTCTAATATAATTAGTGACCAGCTAATTGTCTCTTTACATCCCATTCATTACTGGGCCTGACTCTTAATAAGAACAGTAGTTGAGTATTTTCTAATATAAGTTGAAAATAATTAAAATATTTTTAAAGCAGCATGACCAACAACACACTTCTGAGTGCAGGCTGGCATTTTCCTTGGGTTTCAAACAGTTTACATTGTACATGAAAAAATATCACATGAGAAATTCTCTTTTTTCTTTGCATTTTTCTCTCTCTCTCTTCTTTTTTTTTTATTTTAAAGCTTTGAAAGGAAAATAATTTTACTAGTTGTCAGCCAATAAATGCTTGTTCAGCAAGTAATGAATGTACTATTTTCTAATTAAACAGTTTCATTATAGGCAGCAGCTTGTTGCTAATGATCAATAAATCCCATTGAGGAGAAAACATTTTAATCAGTAAGTTGTGTCCTCTGAGTGTCAGCCACTCTATAAACTCACAAGGTACATATATATGTATAGATATACGTATGTGTGTGTATATATATATGCATATAAATATAAAAATCGCATACTCTTTCTGGGTGATATGTACAGTCAGAATAACATTACAGCATAAATACACAGGGAATCTGTATAAAGTTTCTCTAATTTGAGAAGCCTTGAGCAGTTCTGGTTTTTTTTCAGGGGAGGTTAGGGGGCGGGGGGGTGGGGAAAGAATAAAGAGAGTTTTCGCTTCAAGGAACGAAGAGTAGTCCCCTTAAGTTAGAATCTAATTACATACAAGATTTAAAGGCAACAAAATGCCCAGAGGAACAGCCCTATGTTATACACCATAGACATGGGGTTAAAAGGGCAAGAGAGCATGATTATAATAATACTTATATAGTACGGTTCATTCCCTTATAGCACTTTGCAACCAGAAAGTCTTACAACACCCCTGTGAGGTAGGTAAGTATTATTATTCCCATTTTACAGATGGGTAAACTGAGGCACAGATAGGTTAAATTATTTGCCTAAAAATCATGTAGTAAGAATCAGGAATAGACCCCAGGAATCCTGATGGCAAATCCTCTGAATTAACCAATAGACCACTCTCGAGTGAATGCCTGAGACACCTCTCAATGAATGGAGAGAATATTATTAGCCCATATTTACACAGATACATTGTCATCCTTTTGACATGTCATCTTACATATTCTGACTTGTTTAGAGGACAGATAACAATGGCCATAGATAAACTCGACTGTAACATGTTGTTTTAATTCTTGTTGCCAACCTCATGTGGTTTTTGACTCCTTTACAACCTGGGATGTAACTAAATGTAATGACAATACACCTTAAATACATTCTAGATATCCTTGCTTCTCCAAGGTGAAAAGCACAATTACTCTTCCTTAAAGTGCAATGGCTCATTACAGAAATCTCAAGATTTTCCATGAAGTCCAACCAAACCCAAGTACAATCAGTCTGAAAGTGAAAAAGAAAGAACTTGTCTGTAATGACGGACTTGTCTCTATATTCCATAAATAATTTCTCACATTCTATTGAGGCTGAAAGATTAATAATAAATAATAATCTATGTTACCATGTAAAACCTCTAATACTTTTCTACAGCCACACATCCATCTTTCACCCCATTGTCATTTCTTTGGCCTGAAGCTGAGGGACACATCAACTGTAAATATTACTTTGCCTACAGGAATGAGGATATATCTAATATCTAGTAGATTCTTTTTATTGGTTCCTCCATTTCTTGTCCTTCCCCAGAAATCTAACTGTACCATCTGAGAAAATGAAAGATGGACACTGAGTAAACAGGATTCAAAACCTCAAAATTTATGTACAGATCCAGAGGCAATTCCCCTCCCACCTTCTTGCTCACACTGTCACAGCCGTTCTGTACAGCCCAGGTGGCATTGATTGATTATTATTATTAGTAGGAGTAATATTTTTGTGAGTAATATTGATGCACAGAGATCCCAATAAGGCTGCTTAGCTCAGTGTTCCTGGGGAAAACATATCCTATCCCACTACCTTAACAGAAACTTTGCCAGCATAGATGGTGCTTTGGAGCACTACACACAAACGTGATGCGCTACTTCTATGGCGAGTTTGATTGCAGATTTTGAAGCAGATTCTTGAAACATACTAAAAAAATTAGTGCTTTTATTAACAGTTTTACAAACAGAATCCATTACTGTCTAGTTTCCTGAAGGATAGAACAAGCCATTTCCCTCACTGTTTTGACATAATTTGCTGTTCTGTTTTTTTTTTTTTTTTTTTTTTTGTGTTTCTGCTGACGTGCAGTTGCAAGTCCCAAGAGGGAGGGCTTAGTGTAATAAACAGTTTAAATGTTGCTAATTTGATACTTTTATTTGCAACAACTTTCCTCTTCAAGCGATGGGGATCCTGCAAGTTCCTATTACCTTGACTCAGAGTTCATCATGAAGAGTATAAGGATCAATAATCTCCATGGAAAAAGAGACTTTTTTTTTTTTTAAGTAAAAAAATATCAAATATAATAAATTTATGAAAGACCATTCACAACATATACAATAAGTGTTACATTTTGCTACAGCAGCTGTGATTTTTTTTTTTCTTTTTAGAATGCAAGGTCATACATCGCCATAAGTAAACACACTAATATGAGTAAGACCTTAAATGAATGTATACAGCCAGGCTTTATCTGTGGATAGATATACACTGTGTTTACTGTTTTACAGTCTAGCCTATTCTTATTCACACCATTGATATAACAGCTATGACCCTGCAAAGATTCTTCCTGTGCATATATAAATATAAATATTGAACCAAGTCAAAAAGAGCAGGGTCAAAGGTTATATGACTTATTAGACTCCTGTAGTTAAGGGTAAAAACTCCATTGTTTCTTTTGCAACTAATTTTTAATAAGAAGGCTGCTTCAATCGTTGTGTAGTTACAGCATTACATTCTGTAAACAATATTTTAAAGCATTCTAAACAAACATTTAAACAATTGATTCCTTATCCTTGTCTGGCGAGAGAAGACAATCCATAGCCTCATCGCTTTTGCTCACGTCTGTTATCTTTAGCTGGAGATTATCGCTCGTGCCCCTGGTGACGCTGTCGTAGGACGGAGGGAAAGAGGTGGAGGACAGAGTTTCGGATTTGTCTATTGGCCTGCCGTAGTTTTCGTTCATCATGAACGCAATAAGACCCTCCTTCTCGGGTGCATCATCCTCGAGGATGCTGCTCTCCAAAGTTCTGTGCCGGTACAAGTAAGATGCCTGCTTCATGGAGCGCCGGAACAAATGTCTCCTGTAGGCCCTCTGGATGACGATGGCAGAGACCTCTTCTTGTTTCCGCCTGAGAGTTGTTGTAATCGGTTCGTAAGAGATCTTAGACGGATTTGCCGCCATGAACTTTTCTTCCATCTGTATTTTAAGGGCATCCATCTCTCCGGATTCTCCTAGCACCCTTTTTGTAAAAGCAAACAAAATATCCAAGCAATGGATCCTGTCTCCACTGACCATGGGCAGGTCCATCGCTATGAGTTTGATTTTGTTTGGTTTCGCTATGCGCAAAGGTTCTGACAGCGCGTCTGCAAAGTCTGAAAGTGCAGAATACTCAATAAACTGAGTGGCTTCGGGGTCAAACTTCTCCCAGATTTCATAGAACATATCAAAATCATCCTCGCTTAGAGGCTCTGTACTTTCCTCAGTGGCTACACTGAAGTTCTCTAAAATAATGGCTATATACATGTTTACAACAATGAGAAATGATATAATGATATATGTAACAAAGAATAAAATCCCTACAGCAGGGCTTCCACAGTCTCCCTTTGAACCATTTGCATTAGGAAGGTTTGGGTCGCAATATGGTGGTCCAGTGTTTAAAATAGGGTTGAGAAGACCATCCCAGCCAGCTGACGTGGTGATTTGGAAGAGACAGAGCATGCTGTTAGCAAAGGTCTGGAAGTTGAACATGTCATCAATCCCATGCTCCTTCTTAACATAGGCAAAGTTAGCCATGCCAAAAATGGCATAAATGAACATGACCAGAAAGAGCAAGAGGCCAATGTTGAACAGAGCAGGCAGGGACATCATTAAGGCAAACAGGAGAGTTCGAATTCCTTTGGCTCCCCGGATGAGTCTCAGGATCCGGCCAATCCGAGCCAAACGAATGACTCTGAAGAGTGTGGGAGAGAAGAAATATTTCTGGATGATGTCAGAAAGTACAGTGCCTTGAAAAGAAAAGAGACAAATGGTGAGTTAGTACGTGGAAAACAATCTAAGGCTTTCCTTTAAAGCCATCAGTCAGGATTATTGAGGAAAAAAATGAAATGTTCCCCAGATTGGAAGGCCTACAATAAAGGGAATGGCATTGTTGGTGCTTTCATGCCCATTTAATCCATACAGACTCTGTTGACATTATGAGCAAAGAATGGTAGTGGCAGTTTCAGTAAGGGAAGTTTTCCTGTTGGGGATGATAACCCAGGACCAACTCAGATAGGACACAAATAACTGCAGCTTTTGGCCATGACCCACCTGAGAAATTTATCCTGTGTGCAGATGGTCAGAATTTTTCTGACATGATCACATTTTTGTCTGTAAAATATTAGTGAGTCAGCACTGAAGTGCTGGTGTGCTGGCCTTGTTTTTCTGAGCCATCACCGGAACAGTCCACGTTTCTACTGTGCAGCCACTTGGCTGCTTGTTGCTTATAAATTTTTCCAGTTTCCCTGATGGGCTGGGAGGGGTTTAAGGGCTAAGACTGTACTAGGAAGGAGATCAGCTTGCATCCCTGTAACTAAACTCTTCCTGCAGAACAGAGCCCTTGGTCCAGATTGTCTGATGACAACAGTCCCTGGCTGCACCGAGCTGTGCTGAGCTCATGTGTCCCACCTGGGAGAGGGTTCACTGGCACAGCCCAAGGCTTCTCACACTGACATGACCTGGTTGATCACGGGCAACACTATGACCAACATGACACCTCTGGTTAATTGACTGCTGTGGGCATACCCAGAGCACCCAGCATCAAGGGTCTGACGACAGCTGCATGGCAGTGATGTTCCCTGGGTGACCCAAATCTCTGAAATCCAGCCCATTCAAGGCCCCCAAAGCACAGGCTTCTCTCTGGGCACTGGAGATCTGCCTTGGGATCTTGCAGGTTCCCTGGTCCATTAGAGAGTGTTTAGTGCAAAAAGAGCATCAGTCAGTGACAGGTCTCTGTTTTCCTAACATGATACTTTTTAATTTAACTCTTCCCCCCTTCAAAATGGAAACTTCCTTTTGGAAGAGCTGAATTTCTGAGCTCCTTTTGCTCACTGGATCAGTTGACCATCTTCCAGTTGCTACTTTATTCCCAACTGTAATGAAAACAATTTTGGTAGGATTTCAAACTCACACTTGACCTGCACTTCTGTAGCACCCAATATATGATCTGGGGTTGGGGCTGCAGAACAGCAAAAAAGCACAAACTAACAATAAAACTGTGCCTTTCTGTTCCATCCCTTCGATATACGAGGGTGTGGAGCTCTAGTGACAACGGGGCTGAGAACAGTCAGACTCACTGCACTGCTCAAACCTGCCACGAAGGACTATTTCATACTGTTGTAATAAAAAAATTAACAGCAAAGCTATAAAAATGCACATGTGCCCTTTTTCATGTGTTTTTTTTACTTCTCTGTCTTTGGCTGTTAGGCAGAACTGGTATTAAGTGTATGTGGTGGTCAGTTCTGGGGTGCGTTTTATCACCATGAACCAATAAGGGTGTTCAGGTATAATAATAAAGGTATAATAAAGCACAATTTTGCTGATCACACCAGTTATTGCTTGGCAGCACTATGTTAGATTAAAATTACATACTAAAGAAGTGTGTTTAGGATTCAATTCTCTGAGCTGATAGCGTACATTACCACACAAAGCCTTTAACTTTGTCAATAAATTTTTAACTCTGGAGTTCGGGTGAAAATCCAGGGTCACCTACCTACGATGGACAGAATCACGACCACAAAGTCAAATATGTTCCAGCCATTGGTGAAGTAGTAGTGTCGCAGAGCCAGCATTTTGAAGATGCACTCCCCAGTGAAGATGGCAACAAAAAGCATGTTGATTTTATGGAGGATGTTGACTTTTTCTTGACTTTGGTCATCCGTTTCCACCATCATGGTAACCATGTTAAGGCAGATGAGAATCATGATGGAGACATCAAAGGCTTGTTTTGAGACGACATCAAAAATAAAACCTTGGTATTTGTTCTGGGGGAAAGGAGAGGGTTTCATTAGGAAAACTGAGCTGTGTCAAAATGATGACATAATCCTCTCCTCATTGATCAGAAAGTAGAGGAAAACAGGCAATATACACTGCTTCTAATGAGAACTCCATAAACTTAAAGATGGTGATGAATGGTTTTATGATAGAGTTTTCAAACCCATTTACTCCTAATGCTTCTTGAAACTACTGAAAACAAGACACTGGACTGTGGCCATGAATTTATTCAATGCAGGCAGGTGGCCACTGGAATAAGTAAGTGGCATATGTAAACTGGAATTTTAGTCAATGCTGCAGAACAGTGGGTATTTTGTACCACAGGTCACTGAACTTGCAAATATCATCCAAAATCAAAACATATAATTACAAAGTGCCTTTCATCTGGGAGCAATAAACCTTCCTACACTGGAGAGTTGAATTGCATTTATTCTACTAAAAAAACATTCAGCTATTAAACAAAGTTCAACTGAATTATGCCGTTCTTACCAGTGGTCTCGGGATTGGCTTTTGAGGTTTCTTAGATCCCAGCTTTTTCATTGCATTATAATACTTTTTCTGTTCTTCTGTCATAAAAATGTCCTGGCCACCTAAGTATAGGGTAAAAACAACGCTATTACTTTTGATGAAGAGAGCTCCACTGACCCACTCCAAAGCTCAAGGCTGCATGCTCTCCCATTTCATTTCCCTTTTATTGTAGCTTTCTTCAAAATATCTAAAAAGGTGTGTTGGTTTTGTCTGGGATAGAGTTAATTTTCTGCACAGTAACCGGGATGGGGCTATGCTTGATTGGTGCCTAAAACAGTGTTGATAACACAGGGGTGTTTTTGTTGCTGAGCAGGGCTCACACAGTTTCTCAAGGCCTTTCCTGCTTCTCTCTCACCCCCCCTATTCATGAATAGGCTGGAGGTGCACAAGGAACTGGGAATGACACAGCTGGGACAGCTGAGCCCAACTGCCCAAAGGGATGCTCCATACCGTGTGGCACCATGCTCAGTATACAAAGCTGGGGGAAGAAGAAGAGCAAAGGGGGCATTCAGCATGATGGCCTTTGTCTTCCCAGGTCACTATTATGTGTGATGGAGCCTTGCTTTCCCTGGGGATAGCTGAACACCTGCCTACCCCTGCGAACTGGTGGATTGTTTTGCTTTGCTTGTGTGTGGCTTTTGCTTTCCCTAACAAACAATCTTTATCTCAGCTCCAGAGTTTCCTCCGTTTTATCTCCTGATTCTCTCCCCCACACTGCCATGGGAGCAGCGAGTGGGCAGGTGAGGGGTTTAGTTGCTGGCTGGGGTTAAACCACAACGTGATGGGTTTGTTGAGATGCAGTGCTGGGAGCTGCTCATCATACAGATGTGAGGGGCAGGAGACAGAGAGCAGTGCAGGCAATGATGGAGGAGCAGGACTCAGGTTCTGTCAGCACTCAAGGTAGGTCCGGGGTGAGAGGGGGAAATGTAAAAAACTCACCCCTGTGTTTAGAGCCGACCAAGCAGCGAGAAACACAACTCTCAGGCCAGGCTGCTCCTCCCTGGCCCTTGCCAGGGACACGTAATTGGTTGAGGAGAGCAGGATGGACTTCTTGGAGGGACAATGGTATCTGTGCACAGGGGACACCAGGGCGGTCTGTGCCCCTGTGTCAAAGTTTGTTCCAGAGATCCCCTCTGCCTGAAGCTGCCCTATTGCTTTCTGTGGGGGAATGTAATCCCCCAGCCTGTATTTCCAGGATGCTCATGCTATGGGGGTGTTAGGGACTGCTACAGCTGTGCCTTTGTAAAAGTCCTGCAAGGTGATTTTTGCAATTGCTCTGCCAATGCTAATCTCGAGGCTACTGTGGCAAAGGCATTGCTGATAAATCTTTTCCTTGACCTGGTCTCTGCAGCAATCACAAGATGATGTGTAGCATATGCAGTACTTATCTTTTTCTTTTGTTGGTTAAAATTGTCAATGATGACACCAATGAAGAGGTTCAATGTGAAGAAAGACCCAAAGATGATGAAAATCACAAAGTACAGGTACATGTATAAATTACATTCCCATTCAGGCTGCTCCTCGCACTGAAAAGGGAAAAGGAAAGATGTGAAAATTACACCGTCTCTGCACACATCAAAATACTGATGCAGCTAAATCAGAACTGTCTAACGGCAATAAAAATTATAAAACATGAAAAAAAGTGTGTCAGCTCTCCTCGCCTCTGAAGTTTACTACTGGCATCTGCAATGCCATGGTCATTTCAGCAATGTTTCATAACACTGTCAAAGTGATCACACTGGTCCAGAAAGTGCAAGGCCAGAATAAATCCTCTAAAATGTTCTCAGTTTGAACCCAGAAGGGGAAAAGAATCAATTTTCTTATTATTCTAAAACTTATATGATCTAATGGAACTTATAAAAACCAGAACTGTGATCCAGTATAATTAAATGCTACTGAAAAAAAATGTGTATTTATAAGTACAATTTTATTTTTAATGAAGGGTGGAATTGAATAAGATCTTTTGCTGAATAACTGAGCAATGCAGGCCAATAACCTCAAGTCACCTCTACATTTGGCAGTAGTGCTCAGATTTGCCCCATCAGCTCCAGGTATGCAAACAAGGTGCCAGGAACTTCCATTCCCAAAATGCTGTATTTTCTCATGAGTAACTCATGAGTTTCATTCAGCAGCAGGGAGGATAAACATATGTACATGTAGTACCAGAATAAATAAACATCAGGAGCTATGTTCTGCAAAGGTACTTTTCTGCTCCTGCAATGCCATGAGGGTTTCCCACCCCTTATTCCTCCATTTAAGGCTTGACTCCCTATTACTCAATTCAGCCTGTCAAACTCCCAGTACCAGACAGCTCTCTCAAATATTAACAGTAAGTGTAAACTTGTTCCTTTAATACTATTAATTGAGGAAAAGGAGACAATAAGTCCTTCATAAAAACAAACAAAGCATATGTGATGTAGCAAGGGAAATGTGGGGGTTTTGTTGGTTTTTTTTTTTAAGGAAACCTGACAGCTGTAGAGGAGTCAGGTAAGACCTGGGCAGTCACCAGCACCCAGAGCTCCAGCACATCTCAAGCCAGAGTTTAAAGCTCACACCAACCTCTTGCCTTACCAGAAGTCCCTCCATGCTCCTTCAGTGTAGGGCTACATTTGTTTTAATGTCAGGGTTGTGATGCTTCAGTAGCAGCTGCAAAAAGTGAAAGTCTGCAACTGTCCCAACCAGAATAATGTTGAGACTGGCAACCTATATGTATTTTTTTGTTGTTGTGTTTATTGTTAAGCATCTTGAGTGCAGCAAAAGTCAACGGAAAAGCAAATTATTCATTTCCATGCAGAGACTTACCCCTCGTGAATCCACTGCTGCATACATAATATCCATCCAGCCTTTAAATGTGGCCTGAAAAAAACCCCCACATTAAATATAAGCAAATTAAGTAAGTACATCTTGAAATGATAATATCATCTCTGTGCTGAACTTTCAAAATGCAATGTTGAGCACAATTAACGAACTGCTTGTATTTTAAAGCAATACATATCCATGAGTTTATGTTCATTTTGATATTTTAAATCATTCCAGAATGGTTTTCTCCTGCATTTTCCCATTTGTGTTTCCTGATTTTCTGTACTTGTACGGATAAAACAGAGGTTTTTAAAAGAGAATTTAAGAAGGAGAGAAAACATGGCAATTAAATGTTTGGAAGTTTTGACCTTAAGAATTTCAAGTAGTGAAGAGATACAGCTGCATATAAAACAAAGAGTGTTGTCCTGCACAAGTCTTGGACCAGGCGAGATGGATCCCACTGATATTGCTTGTTCATACTGATGAATATGTTGTAGGATCCCAGTGAAGCTTGGATTCTGCCCTCTTTTAAACCAGGGCAAGTCAAGACCGTGGTAAAGCCCAGGGAGTTGCACAAATCACAGATGACTTGAAAGGAGCAAAGGCAATCAACATCTGCTGAGAGCCTGGTCCTGAAAACTCAATCTGCTTTACTGGTCAGACTATCTTTCTTAAATCAGGGGGTTTAATTGTTCTTTAAAATTGTTAAAACAAGGAAGGATTCCACAGAAGTCAGTGTCTCTTACTGGAACCTTCAATGGAGAAAGGGTGGGGACAGAAATCTCAGGAGAAACATGTGGAAGTGATTTTTACTATTCTGTAGCAAATCCACGACTCTCTGATCTCAGTATATGCCTCTTATTAGACATAGCCTGATGCCAAACACACTTGAAATTAGGTCTGATTCCGGCCTAAGCCCCATTGCCTTCATATTAGTTCTCTAGGGTTGTTTCTCATTTGACTTCTGACCCATTTAGACTTACCCTGAATCTAAATCAGTCTGAGCAGATAATGAGGCATTTTTAGATTTATTCATTTAATCAGATTTACACTAGCATGCATGAAAGACCCACACCCAATATTTTTTTACATTCTACTGACATATAGTTTGAATTTTCTCCTGTTGTGTGGGCACGCAATTCCAGATAAGGCTAATAGGAATTTGGCCAGAGGTTCCCAGGAGAAACCCAGGAAGTTGTGCTGAGGCACATCCAGTGATTTTAGAAGTGCTCCACTATACACTCTCTCTTATTATATTAAGTCCTGGAGGTAATGATGTCTTTCCAATTTCTTCTGAATGCTACTGAGCCAAAGGGTAATGTTGTACAAGAGGTCAATCATATTTCTCATGAGAGCATATATAAAATAATATTTGAAAAGTTGCACATGGTTGAAAGAGATTAATGCACTCTCCCAAATCAGAACCCCCTGGAAAACCTCTTCCATGGTACCGTGTGTTAAAAACCACTTTAGATGAAAAGTATTTACAAGAATGATCAGCAGTTTTAATAAAACAAGTTAATTATTTAAACCTCTCATGCTGATACCCCTTAAGTGGTGTAATATTTTCCTTTTTTGCCATTCTCTTTCTAATCTGATGAAAGGTTTTCTGGTGTCATTACTGTCGCTTACAGCTTTCAGCTCAAAGTGCTGTTCAGGAAGGGTGGACGGGATGAAACAAAAAATCCTTTCCCTGTGGCACAAAATGATATGATCTTAGCCTGTACTTTTCTCCCACTTGGGAGGAAATCTTTTCTCTTGAGTAGTTATTTTACCCCTCGATGTGTACCACAGACACGAGAGACTCCACTGCAAGGCACAGTGGTTTGTAGTGATAACAGATGATGAAGTGATCTGACAAAAATAAATATTGAGAATGAAGTGCTGTGATTTTCTGTTTTCCCCAGTTGTCCAGCAGTAAGAGAATTAAAAATCCACAGGGCTTCTGGAAAACTTCCCTAGACACTTCATCTGCAGAGGGTAAAAGATACTGAGAATGAAAGAAATATAACACTGAGAAAAGAAATTATTTATCTGGAATTAGTAACCACTTACAGTCTGGATAAGGAAGTGACAAAATCTTCATGGGAGTGTTTGTGATATTATCCTGCCTGGAAGCTATCCAGAGAAACACCATTTTCTACTGAAACTGTCATGTGATGAGATTATCTACTGATAAACTCATCTTGGGATGGGATTACATTTTGTTATTTGACTGGTGGTTAGAGCTGCAATGCAGTAAATTAGTGGGGAGGAGGATAGGTATGATGGCACTGGCTGCCCTCAAACCAAATGCTGCCTTAAAATAAAGCAAGACCTGAAATCTGTAAACTCTTGGAGTTTGGCCTTTTTCTTTTTTTACTTTCTATTTTTATTTTTATTTTGTCCCTTTCTTTTTCCCTTTCCTTCTTCTTTGTACATTTTGCATCCACTGTGAAAGTGAAATCAAGCATTGCAGTGTATAGAAGTGCAAGAGATCGAGTAACTCAGTAACTTTAGACACACGTTGCTGTCTCATGACCATTTTGTAGCTGATTTATGAGCACAGCCATGACTTCCAACCTGGCAGGAGGGATTGCTTTAACTCTACAGCTCCTGCTTGCTGTGCTGCTCTGTGAGTGCTTCTCTTATCTCTCCATTCTTTATGTGGAGTCCCAAAGTGACAAAGAGTTGTAGGACATATTCCATGTAAACCCGTTCTACCTAAGGAGAACTTTTCCAAGAAAGCCAGATGCTACATGAAAGTCCACTTGTTTCGTTGGTGTTCTTCAGTAGATGGCTGAAATTTCAAAATCCATTGCAAAAAAAAAAATATTGGAGGTGATCACAGAGTAGAAGGGAAGGATTCTGCAAGGGAAATACAAAAGTCCTACTGGAAATTTAAGACATTTCTTTGCTCAGCTCAAATACAGATTTATAAAACACAGGTGCTGTGATCCTCTAAGCAAATCTGGGAATACAGAGAAGGTACTACTGAAGCACTGGGCTGCAGCAATAAATTTTTCCAGATAGATAGATTAGTGTTTTCAGAGTGTTAAATCACCAGAAAAGTGAATCATCCTTCTTGCAAGTTAAAAACTTTTAACTTGCAAGAAGGGGAGGTTCTTTTCTTCCCCATGAATGAGGCATTTCTCTTGCTTGCAGAGTGAGTGGAGGCTACCTCTTATTTTTGCAACCTGTTGTGAGAGCCTGGTTGTTAGTTGGAGAAGCCTGAAACTTGACTTCACATGAATGTTTTCTCAGACTCATTAATTCAAAGTGGCATCTTCAGAACAACATGATGGACCCCAAACAAGGTAAGAAAAGAGCACAAGACATTTGGGGAAATTTCATACACTTCTCAACTACACTGTCAGAAACTAAGTCTCTGGATAGCAATATCTCTTAAAGTTTCCATAGTAGCAACTTCTCATTTTTTTTTCGAGTATGCTGTGGAAGCGAAGACAGAACATTAAGCAGGCAGATTTGTTTTACGTGTTTCCAGTTGGATTTTCAGCCACATCCAGGCACCCAAAGGAAGCTCAGAGTCACTTAAGAGCGTGCTGCAGCAGCTGAAAATGTCAACAGTCAAAAGACAAGCCCCTCTTAAAAGCTCGTATTTTGGACCCTGTAATCAAAACTCTTATCTCCTCACCGCTGTGCTCTGTCCCAGTGTGCAAAGAGATGCACAGATGTGTCTGTCTCTTTAGGAGAGCTGAGCTGTCAGCTGATCCCTGCATTTCCCACGGTGGTGTTTTGCTCATGAAATGTGACCCCATATGAGGGATATTTGGCAAGGAGCACCCGTTACCGATGTTCCTCTGCAGGAGTCCGGCAAACGAGATCCAGATGTTTGGGCCCCTTTTCTGTGGGTGTCACCTTTACACTTTATTGCCTAAGACTGTTGTTAGCAGCACACATAAGAGCTCCAGGTGCAGGTTTAAAGTTAAAATCAATCCCCTAGCAGCATCTGGCTCCTGCCCCTCATCCTGGAAGAGGGAGCCAGCACCTGCCATAGAAGCTGAGCCAGGTTTAGGACTCTCTTGATTCCTGCTGGGATCAGTTTGTCCAACCTACCAGGCCCTACTTGTATGATATTCCTTTTGTACTTCGGGAAAATCTACTTCTGTCCTACCCATTGAAAGATCACAGGTTTGGAAGAAGCCTGCAGGGTCATCAAGTCCATTTTGAGCTGGAAAAGAGCAGTACTAGACTGTCCCTTCAAATGAGCACTGAGATCCACCTTATATCCAGTTATGTTTCCTGTGCCATCACTGATCCCAACTGAAGTGACTAGAGAAGATTGCTTCAGGATACTCCTTAGGCAATGTCAATTTATGAAAAGCTAAAGATTTTCAGAAAGCTGGAGCTTGAGTCTTACAAAAGAAATGGTGAAGGAATAACTACTACTCTGATGGAGCATTTTCACAAAAAAAGCATGTGCATCTGTTATGCTGTCATAGAGGAATTAAGAAGCTTCAGGTAAGGAAAATATTTTAAACCTGGAAATTCTCGCTCATCTAGATTGGATGTTTAAATAAAAGACAAAGAAAACACTATATAGAACAGAAAATCTAATTAAAGTTGTTCAAAGTGAATTAATCTACCCTGCATGGCTGAGCTGAATATCATAATTACATGCAAAAGATAAAAGCTCTTGCTCTCAGCAAGTTTATCTTTATGTCATGGAAAGAACCAAAAGTGGTTGTGCCCATTCTAATGTTTCTGCTTTCCAGAGGGTAGGAAAGCAAAGGCTCGATGGATAGTGGTCAGAAGATCTCAAACTCAAGTGTTTGTGTACCAGGAACAGCACATGTAAGGACAAGCATTTCCACAAGAAAGGGAAGCTGCTTAATGGAGCTGTTCCACGCCTCTCTGTCAGAGAAAAACAGATCTGGGAAAAGCAAACTTGCTTCATGGGAAGGAGGAGGGCTGGCAGATCCAATGGGGACCTGTGTGTGGCTCATGCCAATTTGGAAGGGCAGGAGAGGGCCCAGGGCAACACCCTGCTGCATTGGAAAGGATGGATTCTGTATGTGACAATGTAATTGAGCTCCCAGCAAGCAATCTTTTATCCCCAGAACTGAGGAATGCCATCACAGGTGTTTCAAGAAAGTAACTTTCCTACCCAGGGATGTAGAAGGAGCTTGTTTAACTCTGCATACAAAAAATGCAACACAGCAAACACTCCCAGTGCATATCCAGCCCTTGTCATCATTTGTCTTGAGAGCAAATTAGGAACAGTGGAAATAAGCATCATAACCCCTACTTTACATGAGGGCCCCCTGGAATCGAAACAGAAGGCAATTTGTCTAAAATCACCCAGCAGTCCAGCAGCAGAGCCTGGACAAGAAGATGGCTCTATCCATTAGGTTGTGCTGTGTTACAACTCAGTTAATCTCAGTGCATACCATCCACTGTTATCCATGTTTTACATTTGGTGCTGAAAAAGGCTGTAGAAATGGTCTACTTCTGCCTTTACAGATCAAATATTGTCACCGTCTTTGAACCTCAACAGTCCCTTCTCTGACATGCTCTTGTCACCTTTCCAGAGGGACCAAGCTGGGTGGAGTGTCAGAATTCTGACCACCACCACGACGTTCCATAGGGAGGTTCAATCTGACTCATTATATTTAGCAAGTGGAAACGAGGTGAGGAACCAGAATGAGAGGCACCAATGTCCTTCTCAAACACTGAAAATGAGCAGAGGACTGTAAATTAGAATAAGACTATGGCTTTATGTAATAACTTCAGCAGAGAAACTGAAGGCACGACTTCATTTTTTCCCAGCAGGACACAGTAAAATCCCAGGCTGTTCAGGAAGGCCACTGCACTCCATCTGCATGAACAGTCCTTCCTGGACCAAGACTTTTTTTTCTGGAACTGAACTTTGCTCTGCATTACAGTATTGCCAGAATGGTCTTTAATTCACCTCAGTAGTCCAATCACCTCCCAGAGCACTATATTAGTAATGCAGCTGAAAATAAAATTAAAACCATTTGACTAATTTACACGTCAGGAAAGGCATTCTCCTGATGGGTAAGGGTGAAAAACCCATAGAGGTTAAGCTGAGCCTTTAAACTGATGCTTTCAATGAGAACAACCAACATTTGCCTAATAGTTTCTGGTGGTCACACTTACCACTTGCAGCAGTGCCAGGTACCCAGCACCAACATTATCGAAGTTAACTTTAACTTTTGTCCAGTAAAATGTGCCTGACACGTTATAGAGTATGCAGTCACTCATGTTGTTAATAATTTTGGAGTCTAAAGGCATATCTCCTTCCGTCTTATTAATGCACTTCCCAAACTTCCCAGCAAACAGGTTCACTCCCATGATGCTGAAGATGAGCCAGAAGATGAGGCAGACGAGCAGAACATTCATGATGGAAGGGATGGCTCCCACGAGGGCATTGACCACCACCTTGGGGGAAACAGGAAAGGAAAAACAGATTCAATGTCAGCACGTGTACAGACACTTCGTTAACAAGCTGTTGTGCACCCTTGATTAACGAGTCTGACCCCTCACATGGTGACAGATAGGTAAGTACTGAGTCAGACCACCACCAAAGGTTTCACGCATGACTATTTTTTAGCCTTTGTAATAGAAGAACTAATCTTTTGGCATCCCACCCACGGGATGATGTTTGTTCAAGAGGGATCTCTGAATTCAGGAGCAACCTGTGAAGTCATCTTGACCTCTCAGATCCTTCTGGATAATACACTTCTGTCATAATCAAACAATTAATTGGGAAATGGCTGGGGTGTACCACAGTGACTCAAAATAGAGAAAAAATACTTCTGAAATCTTCTACTCACATCAGGCCTCTGTAGCCAGTGAGTTGTGAACTCTAGCTGTGATAAATTTTGCTTAATTAAATAATAACTGATTGAGACATACGGTAAGCCAGCTTCCCCTATCTGATCAGTATGCATGATTAGAACAGTGAAATCATTCTAATTTAACAAAAAAATTCATTATTTTTTTTCCTGTGTCATGTTGTAATGTTCCTACATGCTAATCCAGGCAGGGATGTAAAACCCCTGCGTAAAATCATACATAAAAGTGAAAAGCAAAAGGAGCTTTAAGGTGTGGGAATGATGGCACTGGGAATGGACACAATTCTGAAGCCAAGCAAAAGAAATGAAGGTCAGACCATCTACAGACCCTCCACAGCTGCCAGGTTTGAATGCAGCACTATAATGCCACTACATCAACAAGGAAAGAGTCACATCATTTACTGTTTTGAGCATGAAGACCTCTATGCATGTCAAACCTTACACTAAAGAATCAGAGAATCACAGAATATCCTGAGCTGGAATGGTCCCACAAGGATCATCGAGTTAACTCCTGGCCCTGCAGAGGACAACCCTGAGAGTCACACCATGCAAGACATTTTCTGAGGGAAGAACACTGTCACAAACAATATCACCATCCTCTTCTATGCCAACAAGGTTTCTCCATGTTCACAGCCTTTGGAGATGCTGCCATTGCATGGCCCAGGCAATGCTGCCTCACAGCATTGCTGCTGACACCAGCCCCCACAACACCAATTTGTCTCCATCTCCTTCTCATGTTTTGGAGATTAAAATCTGGTAGGGCAGCCACTCAGCCCTTCCTCTTCTCCATCTACATTTCTGAAACTGAGACAAGGGGATATTGATCCACAAAAATTAAATTTTATTCAGTTGTGAATCTGATTATGGAAAATGTCAGCTCCTCTTTTCTCTTGTGTTAGTGTCCGATTTTCTGACAAGCTAATAACGTAACGTTCACTTCTCCATCATTTTTGCATTCCTGCAGAAGAAAAATACCTGGAGGAGTAAAATGGGTTTCATGCATGTGTGGCAGCAGCTTCATCGACAGTATACAATACAAAATTATGTAGATCTTCCAAAACTCAGATTTATATTTTGTGCATTTATGAATTAAGCTAATTTTCACACAGGAAAAGCTGTTTGACCAATTTTTTTGTTTTGTTTTTCTGTATAGGCCCATTCCTGATGACTTTTCTTGATATTTTTTTTGTTGTTGTTTCTTTGTTTGCTAATTTTATCTTTCAGTTTTGAATGTCAATCCATTTCTAACTTCATCATTTTTTAGACAAAATTTACTGTGTTAACCAAAATGCCAAATAATTTCCAAATCAAGGGCCTTGGCTCTTGTCAAAGTACCTTTTATTTGCTTCTCTGCACAGTATTATTTTTGCTCAATTTTAATCCATGCCAGCACGAAATTACTGCCCTACTGTTACATGTGCTGCTGAATCCACTCCCCCCACAAGCCCTGTGACAGCACACAGACACCGAGCTTTTAGCAGCACAAGTGATGGCCATGCCCACATCCTGCTTTTTTTCCTTCTGCTGAGTTATGTTCAATGGCTTGTAGATAACAAAACACGACATGAGGCTGGAGCAAATCCTGTAACACCTCTGGTAATGAATTATTAACGGGGGGTTTCATTCTTCTCTCGCTGCTTCTGCTCTTACACCAGTCTGATGCCATTTGGTCTGCTGGGAGCACTCCCTGCTTTTCACTGAGTCAAGTGACAGGGCTTAAAAGACCTGGATACATAAAGGCAAGTTATTACCATAAATTCATATTAAAAGTTTAGCTGCAAACCTTGCCATGGAAAGGGAGGAATTTCTGCTGCACCTAGGAATAGCAACATATATAGCCATGTATAAGAGAAGGTTTCATACTCTGGTTTCCATCAACACCTTTATAGGTGAAACAACCTTCCAGGTTACTTCTTTAGGTACAGCCTACTGTCTGGTCCCCAGTTCTCCTGATCTCACAGGCCACCTCCTCAGCCAAAGCTGATTCAGATTTTAAATTCAGAAACAGGCTTGCATGATGTGTTAATCCTCCCTTTGATACAACAGAGCCCACCAGACTTCCTACAGTAATTTCAAGCCCAGACTGTAGCTCCTAGTGAAGCTCAGACACAGCTTTTAAGAAGACATCTAATTTACACTGTTGTGATGCCAAATAATGGAGAAAAAAAATATTATTAGATCATCTATTCCTGGTGTACTTTGTCCTCAGTGTTAGAAGCAGGTGTTGTATGTTTAGGTAAAATTTGCTGAATTGGAGACAGTAATCATCTGCTGGTAGGCATCTTCTATCATTCCCATCTTCACTGTGGGTAAGTTACCACTGCACATTGCTCTAGGTAATTAAAAAATCATAGTTACTTTGTTGCTCTCATGGTTCCTTCAGATTTCTAATCATGCTCACAGAGCTCCCTGCAGAGACTTTCCCATTTTTGACACCCCCTTTCCAGCAGTTTTGCGGAATTCCAATACTGAAGCACTGCCCTCTCCCTCTGCTTGCTGGGTTATTTCCCTGCGTACTGGGGGATTCTAACAGTCACCTCTTTTACTGGACCTGCCCAAAAGCTTGTGTTACTGTTGAACAATCATCCTGATTCCTATGTCCTTCTCAGCTGCTGTTTTCCAAGAAACATCCCCCAGAGTGACCTACATTCCTTCTCCCAAGGTAGACAATGTATGTGGTTTTATTAAAATGCATGTTGTACAATAGATCTGTTTTTCACTGTGATCCAGATCAGACAGTATAATTCCCTTATCTGTAATACCAGTTACACTCATTTTGAGTGTTGTCAGCAAAGATTTTTATATTTTCTTCCAGATGCTGTTGAAGTCCAGATGAAGGACAGTTCTCATTCCGACCGACCCCTCACTCTGGGACCCTCATCACCCAATTTACAGTGTCGTCACTGTTTACAATCATTTTTCGAGATACATCACCCATTTTAAAATGAATTGCTTGCCTTAGTACAAAGCTCGTATTTTCATCACAGTGTCCCATGGTATCAGATTCGTCTCTGAAATCTAAGGATTCTGTAACAGCACAGTTACCGTCATCAGCATAATTTGTAATCAAATCAAAGGACCATATCAGTTTTACAAGAACTATTCCCATGAAATCAAGCTAACTAGCATTAATTATGCTGTTTCTTTCCTGCATGTATCTTGTAGCAGTCTCACCATGACTTTGCCTAGTATCATTTTCACATTAAATGGTCCATCATCATCCCCCTCATCCTTTTAAAATACTGCAATAACCTCTCTTGCTGGGAAGTAGCTTGCAGAGAAGTGCCACCTCTGAAATAATTTCCTGATGGGCAACAAATAAGGAGATGTGAGAGACTTCATGATTTGGGACAGGCAGACCTAAGCTACTCTGTTCTGGACTCATGCATGGAAAGCCTCAGTGTCTACAGCAACTTTCAGGTGGGATCCTGGTCTTTCTGGGGTCTTTTTTTGGGCACAGAGGGACAGGATGGCACCAGTTCATCCTTATTTTGCAGACCTTTCATGGCATGGCAGCTGCTGAGACTTGTGTACAACTTGCACAGGTCTCAGCCTGTTTGAAAGGAGGGAAAGAACTGAAGCCTGATGACAACAGATACTCTTGGCCACCCAAGTGCCACTATGTGCCTTTGCCTCAGGACCAATTGTTTCCAAAATTTAGGCACAGCACCAATAAAATAAGTCTCTTACTGCAGCATAAATGAGAACTTTCTAGCTCCTGTTCTAGTCACACAGAGATCTTTCAGTTAGTTAAGAAAAAGACATTATAATGGAGCAAACTATTATTATTTTCTTACTGTCAGTGTTTGCTTCTCAACATTATCATTATTTAATCCATCACTGCGCTGGCAATTTCCCTGTGCATTTTGGAGCATATGAACTCCTAATAATGAAAGGTCTAACTGTCCCTAGTCTTGTTAAGTGTGGTTAGACAAACTAAAACTAAAATGATTTCCTTTTCCAATAGCACGTATTCTCAATTATATTTCATCATAGTTTACAAGCTAATTCACTGCCTCTGATAGCTCAGAATGGCTGAATATATTTCAGCTTCAGCTTCTTCAGGAAAGAAAAGGGGATGTAGACTCAGGGACCAGGGGGGCCTGCAAGAACAAGCATATTGGGAAGGAAACTTGCTGGGCTGGTGCATGTGTCATGTGAGATATCCTCCAAGGATATCTGCTATTCTCAGATAGAAATAAGAACTTTTTAATGTACTTTTTTTCCCCTATTTTACTCTCACTTTTCTGAGGCTTTGGTTTTGTCTTCCCACTGCTTTTCAGGTTTGAATCCAATTTAGCTAAACCAGTGCAAAGTCATGAGTGTAGAATCCTATGTCAGTTTAGAATATGTTAAAGGGGTTTTGCTTGGACTTGTAAATCCACCAGTAGACGTTAAGGCTTCATAAACCAGATCTAAACTGATCTGAGAGAGCCTGAGCACAAATAACTCTGGTAGTCCTTTTGCTAATACTGAATTTTGCTCCGTTTGTGAATGTTTAATAAAGACTTGGAGTGGGATCATCAGACGACACAGGAGTGAGAGTTTCAGTTAATGTCAGTAGTGCAACATCACTTTGTGTCTTCTGAGGATCTGAGGTTTGCTTTTATTTGGTCAATTATCTTTAAAAATTGCCTGTCTTTGATGAAAAGATGGTGGTGAACAAAACAATTCAGGTTTGGGTGCCCAGATGAACAGAGCCTTTTGAATCTATTTGTCTTAGTACTAACACAGAGGAGAGTGCTCTGCAACGACACTTGTCTCACCTTCCTCCACAAAAATAACGTGATTTAGCTAATCACAAGACAGTTGGAACAAAGCCTTATGTCCCCAGTTCTGGTGATCCACAGAAGAGGAAAATTATGGGTATGGGGTTTTCATAAGTTGCTGTATCACCACGTTTCCTGGCTCATCTTGGTCTTTAGGCTCCCTAGACTTCAGTCTGTCTTCCTGTGAGGGTATTGCAATGTCAACAGGTAATTGCTGGGAGATCAATGCATGAATTACACATACACATCGCAATGATTGGGACCAAAATTTTGTTTACAGAAGACCTTTACCCTCAATATATCTCATCATGAAATACGCAGCATGTTCCTTGGCCTAGTAGAGAGGTTTGGGATCATCAAAGCAATTTGTTTTAAGTGTAATTTTGTCAGAGATTTGCTTTACCTTGCTATGCAATCTGCAAGATTTGTGATAACCTCCACTCATACAGAACACAGCTGTCACCATCTGCAAGTCATGCATGGTGTGAGGAATTAAATGAAGTGCTTATCTAGATAATAATTGATTCGTGTAGCAGGTAGGCTTAACAAATAAACAGGTATGCTGTAGGGATATAGCCACAGTGGCAAAGGAATGCAGAAGGGAAAGAGATGGAGCAACAAACACAAGCTACATGGTTTTAATGTTAATCCTGACATTCCACATGGAAACTGAAATCTATTCAAAGAAGAGAAAAAAAAATTCATTCATTTGCTTTCCCTATCTTTAGCATGTCTAATTTTTGCTTTAATTATTAGTGAAAAAGTCCTTAAGAACTTTCCAGTCAGTCTCATTTTAATACATGTCAAAAGCAGGGAGCAAACTTGTAGCTTGGTTATTCCCCTGATACAACTTATAATTGAGAAGTAATTGTTAGCCAGATGCTTCCTCAGCCAAAAAGCTGGTTTCTAAAGCGCAGTATGACGAGTTAGGCAGCATGATTAGTTTATCATTAAATCCACCTGAGGATAAAGATGTAATGATACAATTGCAATCAAGACCAAGGAGGGATTTCTGATTTTGTTGTTTTGATAAAGCATTATCATTCATTTCCTTTGGCTGACAAAATGAAGACAAAACCACGTGCAATGGTTCCTTGTTACATGCTTGATGATAAGCTCTGACCAAATGCTTTGTATACTCTTACCCTCATCCCTTCAAATCGTGACAAAGCTCTCAGTGGTCGCAGAGCTCGGAGAGTCCTGAGGGATTTAATGGGACCCATCTCAGAGTATCCAAGTGTGTTGGCGACGAGGCTTATTAGAGAGACCTGGATGGAAACACAAAGCAAAAATCCAATCTGTTACTGCACTCCTGCCATTTTCCTTCTCTCTCAGCTTTCCTTCCTGAAATGAAACAGGTGGTGAGTGGAACAGTAGAAAAAGGAAGTCCTAAATGTTGAGGTGCTGAAGCAGGTCCAAGGAA
>JAYRBT010000082.1:4668098-4685474 GCA_036023395.1 Myiotriccus ornatus | reverse complement strand
GAAATGAAACAGGTGGTGAGTGGAACAGTAGAAAAAGGAAGTCCTAAATGTTGAGGTGCTGAAGCAGGTCCAAGGAAAAGCAACCAGGCTGGTGAAGGGACTGGAACACAGGTGCTGTGAGGAGAGGCTGAGGGAGCTGGAGTTGTTTAGTCTGGAGAAGAGGAGGCTCAGGGGTGACCTCATCACTCTCCACAGCTACCTGACAGGAGGTTGTAGCCACGTGGGGGTTGGTCTCTTCTCCCACGCAATCAGCAGCAGAACAAGAGGGCACGGGCTTAAGCTCTGCCAGGGGAGGTTTAGGTTGGATATTAGGAAGAAATTTTTTATGGAGAAAGTGATCAGACATTGGAATGGGCTGCCCAGGGAGGTGGTGGATTCACCGTCCCTGGAAGTGTTTAAGATGAGACTGGATGTGGCACTGAGTGCCATGGTCTGATAACCATGGTGGTAGTGGGTCAAGGGTTGGACTTGATTATCTTGGAGGTCTTTTCCATCCTGGCTGATTCTACGATTCTAAGTGGAAGCCATTACATTGGACCCACACAGAAAAAGGATCACCTTTCACAAAGTGGATGAGAAAGGAGATCATCGTTGCAGCCCCACCACTCTGTGCCGCCTGTGCCGCAGTTTCCTTTGCACTCCTCAAGGTGTATCTTCCACTGTCCAAAGTAGGATTCACATAAGTGTTATAATTTAAGGCTTTTTGGGTGAAAGCACCTCTAAGATCTAACCCTTTCCAGCTGAGATAAAGGACGTTAGTATTAACATTCAATCACTAGTCTTCAACTCAGTGATTTGAAACAAGTCTTCCAGATTGCTAACATGATTTTATGCCATAGACCTTAAAACAACAATGTTCACGACTCTTTGATTTTGCAATATTTTTCACTTTTTCTGATTTCTAAAAGGTCTCTAAAGGAGATGGAATATCAACACTGGGGTTCACACCTTTCAAAGACTATTTCTTTGAAATACACTTTCTGTTTCCAAATCCGGAGGCAGCATGGAGAGGTTCCAATGCCCTTCATGTTCTAAGAGCTTTTGTAGTGCCCAGCTGGTCAGAAATGTGGATGCTATCAGGCACAGAGCTGGGGTCTGAATGAACTGAATGGCAGTGGAAATTGTGAACACATGGAGCAATCGGGTTTTGCGTGCTCAAATCAGTGTTCACAGCCTGAATTCTTACTGAGCAAGGAGTGAAAACAAACAGCTCTCCAACACCATAGGTATCACATCAATTTGCATGTTTAAAAAAAACCAACAACAAAAACCAAGAAAGCCCAACCAGCATTAACTACCACATACTATAAAATACTGTTTTCTTAGAAGGAGAGACTTATGTATATTGCTTATCACAGTTACCTTACTCCCATTTTACTTCATTTTTTTCTCGCTTAACATTTTCACAGCCCCAGCTCTCATAGTATCAGATTATCTCACGCTCACCAATGCGAGTGTGCTAAGCTCATCTGTGAGGAGTGTGAGCTACTGCCATTTTAACGACACCAGCGAAGCCTAAGAGCAGGAATTCTTCCACATTGTAAAAAGAAGGTGTTTGGTGTAAAAGGAAACTCTAGGGTCCCCCACGAAGACAGACAGCTCTGGAGGGAAACATTCCTTTTCATTTTAGGATGGGGTGCTTTTTCGTCTGAACCCCACTGCTGGATGACCAGCCCAGCATCACCCATGGGCTTTAGGATAAAGCAGGATAAGACCAGCCTGGTCCCCTAAGTCACAAACCAGTCTCCTCTGTGGATCAGCTTTTCCCCAGAATACGCATGCATTTACCTACTAGCGCCTTCTGCACAGCTAAGCACCTTTGTAAAACTTGCTGAATTTGTTAAATTATTTACCTATTGATGGCTTTATTGTGGCATGTGGGTGACAGCAAGCCTAAGGGCAGGAGGTCTCACAGACACCAAGCCTGGGCTTGATGCAGAGGGCTGGGTTTCTGCCAGGATAAGTCAGCCCACGTCTGCAGAAGTGGCACAGAGGCTGGCTGTCATGCTGTGACATGCCACCCTCTAACAAGGTGTGACACAAACTCACCTCCTGTGTACAGACCCAGTGGCTGGGGCGGAAGGAAGTTCTTAGTAAACACTTCTGCATTTTACTGGTGAGTGTCCTGTAAGAACATCACAGTAAACAGGCAGACTGGGTTCAAGGACTGATATGTTAGGCCCCTTAGACACCAGGGAGGTAAAAATCACCAGCAAAGCCTTTGCTTCTGTCTCTAAGAAAGCAGCTCTAAACCTGTGACACGAGCACACTTACAAGGTTATTTTAGAGTAAGCAGTGCTGTAGGTTTGACATGCTCCTTTCACCTAAATCCTTCTCGCTCAATACTCGCAGTTAAAGATGAAAACCTGGGTTCGACTTAAAAACCATCTTAAACTCACCAGTGCTCCCAAACTGAGGCAGCACCCATCTTCTGTCTTCCCCCTTTCTTACCAGCTTTGATTTCATCCTGTGCTCTGAAGTTGCAGTAACATAGAGTTCAAAGCCTTTCCATTCTCCCTCCCCATTAACTTAATGTTGCCTAAATAATGAAGAAGGGCCAAGGATTTGTCTGATAGCAGTAAACAAATGCATGGCATAACTGTATACCAAAAACATTAAATTAAGTAATTTAAAACTGTAACTAGCATTATGGAGATATGATAGGAATAACACTGTGGCATGTCTTTCTGTCTCTGGTGGAAAGTTCAGTAAAGAAAACAGCCTTAACCTCACAAGGCCTTCAAGTTGCCTATCCAGAAAGGCTGGAGGTATCACAAAAACAGCTCAGTGACAGTATGCTCACAGATAGAAATCAAGATCCATACAGTCACATACCAAGGGAAGTTCATTCATCCGTAAAATTGATTTGTAAAATGAATGTATATTTTTAAAAGAAAATTAATCTAATACAGAGTACCCAACACGCTTCTTTGCTGGTTTCACACACAATGACTGAAAGTCAGATCTTCTCAAGGCCTTCAAACTGCCCTGATTGGTACATGATTCCTCCCTCCTCCTGGATTTATGTCCCATAACTTCCCTTTTTCTCAAGGCAGAAGGTGTTCGGTTCAAATCCTGCAAAAACAGACTTTGGATCTGAGTGGGTTACCATTTAATTTCGAGTGCTGTAAATGTCACCCTGAAACACATCACAGGTGCTGTTGTCCTCCTGACACAGATTTACACAGCATTAGATATCTCTTCAGAGGATTAGGTCACGAAGATGTGTGATATTTGGCAATGAGTTACAAGGCTGGAATTTGAGACAACTTGTTTAAATGCTTGGGTGTTGGTTTTGAAGGTATCCCTGTCAAATTTTATTTAGAGAAGA
Source organism: Myiotriccus ornatus (assembly GCA_036023395.1). NCBI lineage: Eukaryota > Metazoa > Chordata > Aves > Passeriformes > Tyrannidae > Myiotriccus > Myiotriccus ornatus. The sequence continues at coordinate 4,682,143 of JAYRBT010000082.1, read as the reverse complement.
ATTACTAACGCAAGGAGTTGGCCATTTAGACTTGATTAAAAGTGACCCGGAAGGCTATTTTTAGGAAAAAAATCAAGCAGTTTTCAAAATTGGTGCTGACTGCCCCACATAAACACAGCAAAAGGTAAAGTCAGCTGTTTCTGTGACTTTTTTTCTCTGTTTCAAGGCTGTGTAGCCCAGAACTGCTCTAAGGTTCTGCTTTGTGCTCTGCTCAATATGAGAAATGTGCTGGCACCCAGAAAACACCTCTAGGGTCAATGTAACCTCCAGATTCCTAATAAGGCACACACACGTTTTTAATCCTTTCAGTACCTGTTTGCAAATAGTTTTGTAGTTTTTTTCATAAAAACCTGCCCCTGAAGATGAGGCAGCACAGTGGAGAGCGGATGAATCCTAAGAAAGGTTAGTCTCACTGATAACTGTTCAAATTATTGCTGATATAACTATATATATATAATACAATGCTAATGAGATCAATGTCTGAATATCTTATCCAGGAATCAGAACTTTTTTTTTCAGTAATTGCCACTTTCTTGTGGTAGTTTCGCTATTTTAGGGAAATGTCATTCTTGAGATGAGAAATACGACTTGTGTATGTGTAACCAGGTGGCACCCAAGCAGTGTTAGATTCCCAGTGTGCTCATGCTGGTGCTCACAGTCATTCACAAGTTACAAATAAGCAGCATTTTCTGACTTTTAAAATTATTCGCCATGAACACACAGAGATAAATTTCTAAAATAAGTTTATAGGTCTTCATTATCTGATGGTGACTTAAGTAATCATTGTTGTAAACCGATGTAAACCCAGAAAAGCCATTGGAAGAGAACTTTAAGGCAGCAGAGAAACAATTACAAAGTAGGAAGTGTGATAATGCAGCACACCCAGGGAAAAAGGCCTTTAATCAGAGGATCACAGGCTTTTTTTCCCCAGGACTGACTACATTTATAACAGTAGTGGATTCCTCCCCACATGCAACATTTTAATAGCACACTAGTGGCATCCCCAGCCTCCCTGACCATGGGAGGTTACAGGGAGTCAAGGGCACAGACTTTGGGAGCAGCGTTTCACCCGAGGCTGACGGAGGTTCCTATAGCAAGAAGGTGGGTTTCAGGTGGAATAAAGTCTGCTCCTTTCTTTCTATGTTCCTTCCCACCAGCCTAAAAGCCCGTAATTTCAGCTAACCCAGGAGCATCCACTAGGTTCAGCTGGAAGCAGACCTGAGCAACACCATTCCAAGGCAGATGCTACGCAGCATAGACTGCATTTTTGAATTAACCCCTGGCCACCACTGAGATTAATTAGCAGCAGAGCCCAGCAAACAAGGAGTTCTGCTTGCGGAACAGCAAAAATTCTCCTATGGTGATCATATAAATACCAAAACCAATGAGAACATCTACTAATTGTCTGCCTGCTGCAGAACACATCTGATGCACTGCGAGTGTCTGTCTTGGGGAGGGGGGGGAAGAGAAGACCTTCCTTCCTGGTATGGGCAACAGCATAAGCTTTATGCAGCCAGGAATTTCATCAAATTAACCTGCTTGTTCAAATTAGAGGGGAAGGATCAGAGAAAAAGAAAAGGACATCTGAATGGAAGCACAGCAGCTGAGCTGAAAGCTTTGGACACTTATTTAAATAAGCAGTTTCAGTCAATGCGGGCCCACAGTGCTTTCAAATAGCTTTTTATGTGCTCCAGGAACCTGCCTCTCCCTCTCTAATTGTGCTTAAAAAATAATAATAAAAAAAAAAAGCAGAGAAAGAGTACTTGGTTTACTTTGGGTGTCTCTTTTCAGTGCAGCCTGGTTTCTCCTGTCCATTGCTGCCAAGGAGAGGATTATCCAAAGAAGTCTTCACAGTCCAGCGTCTTTTAGAGCCAGGACTGAGGTTACAAGTTGCTCCCCTTGATTTGAGAGGGATTAAAATTAAATCTGTACCCCAAATGCAAGTTGGAAAACCTACATTTTTCATGGAAAGGGAAATTTGCAAATAAACTGAAATACATGGAACTTCTTTTGGCATTCTGAAATAAAGTGGGAAGAAAGGAGCTTGTAATGAAGCTGGTATTCCCCTTGGCATCCACCATTTCTGAGCAGACTTATATTGTCGCCTTATTTTTTCAAAATATCCCTTTTCCCTTCACAGATGCCAAACTGTGTGATTGCACTTGACAATCCAAAAATTCCATGTTACGAAAGGAGGGCGTAAAGTTAAAGGAAAGTCTTAAAATTAGGACACCGAAGAGACACTAAGGTGACCTAAATTCCCATCTCTGCTACCTGTTTCCTTGAATCACAACCCGCACATTCGGGTGAAGAATACAAACTCCTTAGGGCTGCTCTGGGGTAGGTCCATGGCATGGAGATGAAAGCATGCCTGGAAAAGAGCTGTCAAACAGCTTCCCTCACCACAGCAGTTCATCACTGCTCATGGGGAGCTCTCATGTATTATAACATGATGGGCTACACGACTGCCTAGATTAATTATAAATATATATAAAAAATCTCCTGTAAAGCACAGAGCTGCTTCTCATAACTCAGGTTTAAAAAGTCATTTACATAATCAATTTTTTTTTTTCTCCAGGACATTTCTTTTTTTTTTTTTCCATTTTATTTTTTTTTCTCCCCATCTACTACTTAGGCAAAAGCTGTGAAACTCTGTTAATATTCCGTGGTCTCAGCTTTGTTCTCCTCATGTCCATGCATTTCAGGCCATTTTTCCTTGTCAGAGGACAGCCCTGTTGCAAACAGCATGTGTCACTTTCATTGGGTTAAATGCTTTTAAATAAATCATCCCTGCATCCTAATTGCTTCCTGGTGGTTTCCAGAAGAACCTCTTTACGTCTTGCTGTTCTCTTAATCTGTCACCTCCTTTACACCTGCTCAGGCTTTTCTAACAGCTCCAGTCAATTCCCAATGGCTGCGAATCATGGATTAAACCTCAGCTAATTTCACCTGCTGCTGTGAGCTTACATACAGGGAGGCAGCAAACCGACTTACTGATCTGCAGCTTTCCCACCTCTCCCTTTCCAAACGGGTTTTCAGCTTGTCTCCATTCACCTTTCTCACTGAAAACAGGCACCTTTGCCACACCCCAAGGTCCTGTTTATTAACACTGGGCAGAGGGATTGCTGTGAATTTTGGGGATCACGTGATGCTCCTTGATCATCCAAACCTTGGACAAGACTCAAAGACTTTCTCCTTGTTGCATCAGTGGTGGCTGTGCAGGTGAAGATGCCTTGAAAAGTCTGGTTTATTTATATATATTTATATATATAATTATATTTATAACTATCATGATTTAGAGCAAAATGGTTTCTTCATCATCAACTATGTTCTGCTTCTTATCCCGATACTGTGCAGAGACAGCCTGGATTTAGTTAGGGGCAGCAGAAGAGGAAAGACATTCTTCCCTTAAGAAGATCTCCAAAGCCACCTCATTATTCATCCCAGGGTACCTTCTTGATGCTGACTGCTGTAGTCAGGAGTAGACAGGAATACACTTGATTATTATTTATTATGTGAAGATGGCATTATCGTGCCAGGGGTGTGCATAGTGATCACTGAGAGAACATTCCCCTGGGGGCTCAGCCCCAGTGACTCCACTGCACTTCCATCCCAGGCAGTGGGAGCTGAGGTGCTGAGCTGAAGGCATTTTTATTTCTGGGCAGGATTAGGATCAACCCTACTTATATAGGACATAGTGGAAAAAAAAAAAAAAAAAAAAAAGGAGAAAAAATCTGTTTGGTTTGTTTCCACAAGGTGCTGTTCTGAATTTGCTTGTTTCCCTAAAGTATCTGTTTAATCAGATGTTCCAAATCAATTTGAAAAATACCAAGTTGATGTGGGAAATATGACAGTCTAAGCTTGAAAATCATCTCTGTTTAGTTGTATTCTTGAACTTGATTGATCCTGATATTGTATTGAATATGCCAGAATAGAGAGGGGCTCTGAAGAATTATAGGATCTCTGACTTTTGCCAGGAAGGCTAATGGTACAAGTAGGAGTACATACCACAGGCAGCAGTCTTCATTTGCCTCAGCACAAAACACCCCAGAGCCAGCCTTAGCAGGGCAAGAGGCCACCACAAGGTCTCTACACCATTAGGGCACAGCTTTCAAGTTTCATCCCAATTCCTCTGATCTCCCTCTCATTAATAGAGAATCTCTGCCCTTCTGCAGGCTGCTTCTCTCCCTTCTTTTTCCTCCTCCTGACACCAGTCTCTTGAGCTGCTCCTGGCCATTCTGGATGGAGCCACAAGAGTGGCGGGAAGACATTTTTTGGGCTGCAAGTTGGGGTTTCAAAGGTGCTGGTCATCAGGGAGAAGAACTGTGGGACAATCCCGTGTCCCTGCAGAGTGTGTGTCTATGTGTCCCTCCCAGCTCTGATTTTCCATGCAAGGGAGAAGATCACTGTGTATGGAATTTGGCTGCTACAATCACAGTGATGGAAAGGGCCAAGCAAGCTGCATGCAAGAACTCCAGGATTTTATTCATTATTTTCTTTTTAAGCATAGCCTTCTAAAAAAGGACATTGAAATGTGCTCCATCTTTCAATAACTTCAAGAAACAAAAACGTTTGGTAAAGCTAGCTCAGCACAATCTGAATTGAGATGGTTTTTTTATACCACTTTTGAAAGCTGAAATTCTCCCTCAGTTAACTGAAATTTTTCAGTAATTGCAGCAATTATTCATGTCCTAACCACTTTGCAAAGGTGTAGGCAGGCAGTGAACTAGGCTTACTGTGGGCTTCTCTCCACACCTGCCTTCGCCATCCCTTTTCCTCCAGCTGCAGTGTGCTTTGTCCTGCTGTGCCTTGTCTGAAACTGAGCTTGTGCTTCCACTTGGCAAAGCCTGGTTGCTCCCCTTTTAGCATCTATGTGGTAACGAACATGAGGTGCAAACCAAGATAAGACCAGACATTTGTATGTTTTTTCATGTGCTATGCTGAGATAAAGAGTGGGGTGGCAGAAGGGAGATTTGCAGCCTCGGCTGACCTGCTAACACACATTAAAACCACTTATCTCAACTTCATGTGGAATTTTTGGTTTTTTGTTCACTTATCCTAAATTACCCAATATGTAGTAAACCAGCGTTTTTTCTTCCCTTCTTTCTTTTTTTTTTTTTTCCCCCTCTTCAACACCAGGTTCCCTGGTTTCTGGAGAGGGAATCGCATTAGTTATCTGGGAGGTTTATGCCATCAGAGAGGCTCAGAAGAATGTGCACTAAGACATCTTCAAAAATCCCACATGTACATTTGCTTTGAGGACCTGGAAAAGAGCTAGTCAAAAAATGAACTCTGGAGTAATAATACCCTGTTGTACCCATGGATTTTTGACAACTCACAGAGTGCACTAATACATTCACTCTTAGGATGCTCCTCCAAGTGACAAGCCACATTATTTTTAATTTGCCTTGGCTGTATCTTTGTCATTCTGCTCCTGCGTGCTTTTCTGAAGAAAAACTAGTTGGAATTCACATGCTTTTAGGGTAATTTCCCAAGAATACAAATTGGATTTCAGTGCTGTTTGGGAACGACTCATTACAGCGGATTGTATAATTACTGGTACAGCAAACAGAAATCACCTTGTTAATCAACAGGGAATACAGATGGAAAAAAACAATTAAAGTAATCATAAGCCATCAATATTTACTTCACACAGCAAGTTTTTAATTGTCACTTGAAGACAATCCAGCACAAGGGCATAATTCAATTCAATTTTTAACTACGGATAGAAAGACTGTTTTAAAATGTTCATCTCAGACTCAAGGATTATTAGCTGCTTCTTAACTTGTCTGATAGTGAAGTATCCAAAGCAGAAATCCTAGAGGAAGTGCTTTCCAGGAAACTCTCCTGGAAAATGTAATGCCTTTATTTTCGTTTAAGTGTTCAGGGAAAATGAGAGTGCATTTCACAACTGAACATCCATGAGCAGTTCTCAAACAAGCAAACAGAAAATCTGGCAGCAAATAAGACATTTGGAAAGCTGCTGACTGGGGAATACAGATCCCTAGGTACAAACTCAGCAGCTCCAGGCAAACACCAGAAACATGCTGTGTTAGAACCATTTCACAAAAGTTGTTGTGGAGAGTGAAAAATACATATTATTTTACTTCCATAAAAGCACCTACAAAATCCTGCCTAGTGGACTTATTGCATAACTGATTTGAGATGTCTGGCCTTCAAATCCATTGCTGAGCCTTGCTTGAACTATTTTGCAGCAAGATATACTACCCAAAGCTGTTGTGAGCCCCTGAGTTCACAGCACCACAGCCAGCTCTCTGGGAAAAGGGATAGAATGCACAATCTTTATCCCTGGTGACTCAGCTGGAGAGAAACTGGTGGGGCATCAGGGCAAAAAGTGAGAATTAGAGATGATCTCCCCCGCTGCTGCAGGACATAGTGCAAGGACTGCCCATTGCAGGACATGTCTGGAGGGGAAGAAGGCTGCCAGCATCCCTAAAAAAGCAATTGCTTAAGAAAATAGCTTTCTGCAAGTATCAAGTCTTGAAAGATGGGATAATCTTAGAAACAACTGGTGGAGAAACCCTCATCTTCCCTCATCTCTGAAATCAGTATGTGACAGTCAGGGTTGTTTCTTATTAAGCCTGGATTGGAACTAACTTTTGGTCAATTAAACTGAACCCAAAAGCTGCAATGGAGATGATGGATTTGTGATAATGGACTTTTTTTTTTAGAGTGATGACATTAGTGCTGGTTTAAGAGGATTTTTCTGCGAATGCCACAGGCAATGAAACTTGGCTGTGACTTTTTTTTTCCAAGCATTCTTACTAATGAGTTGGGACTTCACATCCCTTTCCAATGAGTTTTCTCGTGACAGCTTCTGTAGGGTTCCAGTCTCTCACCTCTGCCTTCAATGCATGAGCGGGGAGTGAAGAAGCTGTTGACTGCAACACCTCCAGTCTTTGAATGATGCTAAGCTCCAGATTGATGCCTTTCCCGAACTGACCATGCAATGGAATAATCCATCTGCTGTCAGCAGAGACTGGGACATAGCTCAGAATTAACTGGCTGAAGCTCAAACTAGATAAGCTCAAGATAATATTTATAGGTCAGAGGAAACAATTGAAAGGAACATCAAACATGACACCAGCGTGCACAGCTGGAGGAGGGTATCTGCCCCTTGTTTTAAACCCCAGCTCACTCTGCCTGTTGCAGAACAGGACTGGTCAAGAGCAGTTTTCATGAACCTTCACTTTGAATGCCACCCACATCCATCTCTGGCCAAGGTCAGACTCCACATTTAATCTGCTTCGTACCAAGAGGTTTTGTTCACATGGATGCTTGGAAAATATCTACACTTTGTGAAAATATTTGCCTGTGCATCCTAGCGAAGAGGGCTGTGCATAAATGCCATTCCTGATGGTGATACTGATGCCTGTCCACACTTGTATCTGCCTACACAGACATACTACAGTCTCTGCTTTTCCCTCATTTGAAAAGAGCTGTTAATTGAGCGCCCACCACCTTTCCCAGGTGCCCTAAGTTGAAATGAGCCTGTATTTTGTGGTTTGATTAACCCTTTCTCCTTTCCTCCAAAAGAAATCTGTAGCGGTGTTGTTGATAGGACTTTATTGTATTACAATGTTTTTGAAAGTACTTCCTTATGGTTTTTCCTACACTGGCACACTTCTTTGAGTTGCTGAGAAGCCCATTATCAGAGATCATCCTTTAGGGATTCTATATTCAGCAAAAATAGCTCTGAGTTTGTGGATTAATGTGTGTTTTGATGTTTAGGCATTGCAAGACAGCACTTTCTTTATTAATCCACAACTGTCAGATGGAGTCTTTGCTGTTCCCCTGGCCCAAATCAGTGTCAAAGGTCTCTCAAAAGGCAGGATGTAGAAAAGAACCACCATAATTCAGCAGCAATATGCTTATACCCCCTCTGGGTTCAAATCCCATTTAGAAATAGTGAATACTTGCAAATTTTGAGCTGCTTTTATGAATTATTCAAAACAGAAAATAGATTCTGAGTTGCATTTGTACAATTAGAAAACACAGATGAGAGATGGTTTCACATGTCCAATCAAAAATCAACCATTGCAGCTTGAATTCTGAATACTGATACCAAACCCCTAATGAATAATTTGCAGATCAGGAATTTTTAAGTGAATAATTTTAAACAAATAAATTCGAGAAAATCAGACAAGTAGTTCATCTGCTTCTTTTGGAGCAGCTAATTCATCCATTCACTCCCTTCTGCAGCTCAGTTGCAATGATTTGGTTCTCAAAGGACCAAAAAGAAAATGTAAATTGAAATAAAAAGTGTGCTGGAAAAATGATAGGATGTTACTGTGCCAATTCAGAGTGGCAGGGTGGGTTAGCAATAGGGTAGGAGAAAAGCATCTGTTAAACCTGCTAAAAATATAGTACCAGGTCCTCATAATCTGCATTGGGAAAAGGTTTTCAAGGAAAGAATGAGGTTTGGGGAAAAGCTTTATTCATTGGGAACACTAAAGAGCAAGTAATGGCCTAGAGTCAATCAATAACCAAAACAGCTCAAGGGTGGAGCAACTTTTTGGTTAGACTGGGAGCTTGAAAAGAGAATATTTAAATGTGGGTGGAACGTTTAAACATGGGTTAAGAAAAACAAACACTCAGGGTCAGTAAGAAGGCTCTGGGATTTATTTTCTAGGGACAAGGGGAGTCCCAGGGGCCCATGTTCCCCCTTTCTCCACAGCACTGTTTTATGTCACGTGTGCTCGGGTGTGTGACAGGGAAAGGTGAAGCCCCTTTCCCCAGCCCACCTGTGGCTGCCTCTGTAACTGTCATTGTACTCACAAAATCCGTCGTTAAAAGGCAAACATGTGGGTAATTTTTGGTCTCACATAAAGACTGCGTTTTTTTGTGTGGCGCCTGTTCCAAGGGGGTTTTTCATGTGGAGGTCAGAATTTATCTTAGTTTTTGGTATTTGGTTCTCTTTGGCATTAATGAGATGTCATGATACAAAGTATGCATTTCTAACAAGTGTGCAACTCATTTCAATGCACACTTAATGATGCAGCAGAGCTCCAAACTGCCCCAGTGAATTCACTGTGCTAACTATTGCTCCCATCAGGAACACCCCTACTTATGGCTGTGACAATATTCAGCCCTCATCCAGCCCTCCTAGTCTTCAGAAGCTCATTGAAACAATAACCCCAACATAAAATTCCTGGAAGCCCATACGATACTTTAGGTGAGTCCCATTTTTACAATTGGAGAAACCAGAAAAGCTAAGCTATGTCTTTTGTCCTAAACCACAGTAAGAACAGTTTTCAGGGCTGGGCTATAACTTAGGAACTGGTGGTTTGCAATTTTGTGGTTAGATAATTAAACCAGGCCTTCCTCTTCTTCTGAAGCTAATCTGAGAAAAATGAGCACCTTGCCTTTAAGAGGCTTCCAAGCATGTATGCAAAGAGGAATTTATGACTACAATTTATGTAAAGAATTTCCTTTTCATAAATCAATTTATTAAAGCTCTGGAGAAGCTTCCAAAGGCTCTGATCCAGCAGTGCACTTAGACACGTCCGTAACTTCAAACAAGTAAATTGTCCCACTGAAGTGCTCTCCTGGGCCGGGGCCAAAGAAAGTGCAGTTCTTCCCCCGAGTCAAGATTCAGATGTAAAATGGGGAAAAATAATTTATCTGAAGTTTAATAAGTTATATAATCACGGCAAACTTCTGCCAGCCTCCCACTCTAATACCTCAAGCTAATAAGAAATGGCCTCAGGGAGATAATTGCCTCCTTGTTGATACGCTGTGATGAAATGTTAGGCTTCATCTGGAGCATGTGTTGTTGCTGACTTTTCCCAAATATGGCAGATCCCACACCAATTCAATGTGAAACTTTGGAGGAGACAAACCTGCTAGTGGCAACACTCCTGGGGCATGACCTCCCCTTTGTTCAGCAATCACTTACTTTTTAATGATTATTCGTGAATTAGGAGAAATAAGCGTTGAGGCATTTCAAGGATTTGGAGTAATTTGTAATGTTTTGTAATAGTGAAGTCACTTTGCCAAGAGGACTATTCACACCTTCTGCTGGACTCCTTCACTGGTGAATACTTGGGAGGCAGTACTGAACATACTGTTACGTGCTGCTGGCAGCCTCGCCAGGAAGCCACGCCAAGGACAGCTTCCCTAATCTGCTGAAAGACCTGTGTGTCGAGGTCATGTGTGCAGCACTCGGAGGTAACCGGACCTTGTGCTAGCTGGGAGTGTGGAAAGAGATGTTAAACACTGAAAGAAAGAGCAAGTTCCTAGGGAAGAGAAGGCAATGTGACTCAAATTAGCAGGGTGACGCCTCTACGTCACGACACAAAGCGCTCCTCTCTGCTTTGGCACACCGATTGCTGGGGATGCACAGTTACACATCAAGACCTCCTCTGAGCTTTGCCCAGGGTTGATACTCAGAGTTGGAGTGGCAGCTGTCAGTTTGCAAACACAAAGCTGCCAAATTTAGCAGCGTGTTCTCACCCATTACGAAATCCTAAACAAGAAGCACTGTAGTTCCAAAATGATACTTACATCCACAATAAGGAAGTCCAGCCAGCACCAGGCATTGGTGAAATACTTCTTGAAGCCGTAAGCCACCCATTTCAGGAGCATCTCCAAGACAAAGATGTAAGTGAATACCTTGTCAGCATATTCCAGCATGGTTTTTATGTTTTTTCGGTCCTCAAGGTAAATATCTTCAAAGGCCTGGAAGTACAAAGGATTGATTAACAACTTCTCCTACACCACGTTGGAAAGCATGGGTGTTGCGCTGCAAGTCTGTATTTGATAACATATCATGTACTATCTGTGATTTCTGACATATTTTAATGTTACAATCAGAAGGAGGGCTCAGGCACAAACAGGACTGACCCTGACCCAAGAGAGATCTGCTGTCTGGGCACCTAAGATGTCCCAGGGCATAGGATATCTATATTTAGGATACAGAATATGACCCTACATTTAGCCAAATAGATCTTATTGCTAATGATGACAAATTGGGTTATTAACCTGCCTGTGTTATGGAGTACTGGAGTTCCCTGGCTTCTGTTCAGTCGTCACATTTCAGGTAGCTACAGCTATCTGCCTCAAGAAAGGCTCATTATTATTCACTTAACAGAACAATAATGTTTTAAAGGTCAAGGTATCTATCTCTCCATCTCATCTGTCTCTCTAATTAATCTTATGCAGGGCATCATGAAAGGACTTTCTTTGTCAAATACCAGCAACTTAATAACCACTTTAAAATATTTAAAATATAAAACAATATGCCTCCTAAAAGAAAGCAAATAAAGTGGTCTCATAATTTAGCCTTCACTTTACAACACAAGTCAAATAAAATGTAGAATCATAGTATCAGGGTTGCCTACATATGACCTTTTTGGGGGCTCCTAAGTCAAGTTATGGTCTGGTTCCCCAGCTCCTCTTGCCACTGCTGTTACACAAGCTGCTCCCAAGCCCCTGTAACCTGGATAACCCAAGCTTTGACATATTACTCTTGTCCCATCGTGTGACCCAGAGCACTTGTCAGCAAGAAACAACATTATTTGAGAGGGTCTGTGCTAATCATCCGAATTATCTACATTTACATATTTCCAGATCTGTACCTACTTTCTGATGAACTTCAGAAAGTTAGCAAACACCCAGTGCCTGGAGATACAAGAAGTGTGGTACTTGTCACTCAAGCAGTCACACTGCTCGTTTGCCTGCCAGGGAACAGTAATTAAACTGACAAGAAAGCTTTGGCAGCCTGTGCCAAAGCTTGTCCATTTGTCCCCACACTTTGGGGTGACGTTTTCACTGCAACTCTGTCTCCTATCTTGCCTTCAAAAATGATATTTCAAGGGTGTGAAAGAGCTGTTGGAGAAAGCCACAGAAAACAATGCACAGATTGGAGTTTATCACTTCTCGTAGGGGCTTACTCACTTTGTCAGATGACTTGCTGTACTTTGCAATTACTGCAAAAATAACAACAAACTATTTAAAGTGATTTCCTCCTGTCTCTCTCTTGCTTTCTTTTTTTTTTTTTTTTACTATTTTTACTAACTAGTCCAAAAGTACATTGCGTTTTGTCTACTAAGAGCACAATGTGAGTCAGGAAGCAGCTTATTAAGGGATGAAAAATATGCTACCTGAACACTTCTGTACTTCTGGACAAGCTGTGGATATTACCCAAATGACAAAACTTTGGTGCTTTGCATTTTTTCATGGTGACAATGGATGAAATCGTTGCCAAGAAGGGTTATTTCTTCTGCTTTGCTTTGTGTGTTAAAAGTGTTAAGCAGGACACCTGCAGTTATCCACGATTACTATTAAAAAATAGGCTTCCAATTTGGGTGCTTATGGTTTAAATGCTTAAGAAAGGGTTTTGGATCTTTTGCAGCAAGTTATAGATATATCCTGACGGTTTAACTACCACACAAAAACATAAACTGGCCTAAGGGTATATATAGCTCTTCTCCCTCAAGAACTTAGTATGACCTAGGGATGTAGCCAGATGAGCTCAGATTTTGGAAGAGCTCGCCCCAGAATAACAGAGGCAGAAAGCTGTGTTGCCTCCAATATCTCCAGTCCAAATACTGAAGCACAGCACTGATATGTGGGAAAATGCAGGATAATTTGCCCTTATACAGAGCTGCATTGGCTGAATTGAAATTTGAGAAAACTAAATGAATGCGTGCAATGAAAATTAAATGAGATTTACATTGCAGTCTTCGGTATCTAAGGCATTTTTAATTACATATGCAAGGAAGTGTATTCGTCTAAAGCATATTATAGCAAGAGACATTCCCCCCTCAAAATGTGTTCAAAAATTAACATTCTGATTCTCAAGCTGGTGCAAAAACTGTCAGACTCCATTGATTTCAGCAAAGCTGTAACAACTTTCAGCAGCCTACTATTTACCCAAGTTTTTCAGCCTCTTTTACTTTTCATAATAAAATAAAATTTCCTGGGTGAAATTTCAGCCCATCCCTGGTGGAGCCGGAGAACAGTCCATTACTTTCCTTTTTGCATCAACATTTATGTATTTCCACCTTCTTGTCTCCCTGCAGAGAGTTTCTTTAAACTACACAAACCCAGCACTTCTGCGTTTTCCTCTTTTTTTTTAGGCCACTGATAATTTGTGCTGTTCTCCTCTGGAGTTTCTTCAATTAGCCCATGTCTTCCCCAACGTGCAGTGCCCAGAGCCGAAGACAGTGCTCCAGCTGAGGCCTCCTTGATGCCAACTGGAGTGGAAGAACACGATAATTTATACAGCCCAGTGGGGTGTTTGGCTTCTGTGTGGTGCTGTGATGTAGTTTACTCTGTCCTGTTTGTTGCCTGCTCTCTCTCCAGCTCTTTTTAGTAACTCTGCTACCGTGCAGTCCTCCTGAATCATGCCTTTCTGCCCCCAGTTATTCCTGATGAGGTGAAGCAGGCACTTGTCTAAGGTGATGTTCACCTTACTTTTTAAGGCAGTTTCATCCGTTTGGCTGAAGTTAATCCCGACCTCCAGAAATACATGGATAACCTGTCCAAACATGGCACTGCCTGCAAATTAGTTGGTGGATGTCTTACTCCATTATGAAGGGGAAGACCAGTGACCACCAGACCAAAGCCTGGAGAACTCTTGATCTGCGTCTTTGCTCTATGTCAGGATAAAAACCTGTGAGAAATCCCACGAACTTCAGGGACACTCCTGACATGTAAAAGAGAAACATAAATATATGCTGCCACCTCTGTGAAAAGCCTAGGGGATTGATAATGCCGAGAGGATAACCCCAATATGCCGTGGGATCTCAGGAGGAGAGGATTCCCTGTCAGAGTCCTAGGCAGTGACCAACCAGTCTCCATACATGCATGTTCATTGGATGCAAACAGGAGTTACATGTGCAGTGGGTTAAACTAAGGGGTATTCAAAACATAAATATCACCTAAATTCATGGGTAGCCCTCTGTGTCTTATATGATTTTAATTTGCTGTTTACGGAATGTGAGGGAAGGGACGGGAAGGGAAGGGAAGGGAAGGGAAGGGAAGGGAAGGGAAGGGAAGGGAAGGGAAGGGAAGGGAAG
>JAYRBT010000082.1:4620799-4668087 GCA_036023395.1 Myiotriccus ornatus | reverse complement strand
AAGGGAAGGGAAGGGAAGGGAAGGGAAGGGAAGGGAAGGGAAGGGAAGGGAAGGGAAGGGAAGGGAAGGGAAGGGAATTTGCTTTTGAAAACATGCACAAGTCAGAATTTTATGTTACAACAGAAGAAAGTTCCCCACCATGTGGTAAAGGCTCATGAAATCAGAAAAGTTAAAGACTTGTTTTAGCCCCAAACACTCTTTGCTTTGAGAAATGACCAGTAAGGGCTCATAAGATCTTAGACTCAGGTAAACTGGAGAATACTGTGACCCATGCCCACTTTTAACCAGTTAGGAAATGCTGTCACATTTACCAGGGCTCCACTGCTGAGCAGGATCATGAATATGATGAAAGTTTCAAACCAGTTGTGCTCAACGATTCTGTAGCAGGTTTTTCTCAGTCTCCACCAAATTTTGCCTGGAAATTTTGTGATGTCCACGGAACAGCACGGGAAGAATCGCACACAAACTGTAAAGAAGCAAAACAAAAACAAAGGAATTGTTTTAAAGAAGCCCATTTAGTTCTTAAAGCTCCAATAAGAAGCTGGTAAACAAGATTTTTTTTTAGCAATAGGCAGCTGCATAGAGTCTTTTCTCCCTTTTGTTTCTCTAAAACCCCTTCTGCTCTGCCTTCCATTTCCCCCTCTCACTCCTCTATTAAAATACACTCAAAATCACTTAAAATGTGTCCCAGGGATTTCTCCCAATGATTTTTTTGTCATACAGATTATATTGGCCACGAGTCACAAGTGCCCTAGGTCATTCACAAAGTGTTAGCTGCGCTCAAGCAGCACTCCTGATCAGGACTAATGACTCTAGGAGGGTGCTACTGATAGATTCCACATCTCTCTGAATGGAGGAAGGTTATTTTCTTGGTACTGTGATACGACTGGAATTACTGATTAAAAACGGCAATCTGATGAAAGAGAGATGATGGGAGGAGGTGCTACAGTGCAGATGAGATACAGGCAGCAAAAGCAGGAGCAGATTTTGATCTCTTGGACTCTCATTATCTTAAAAAGGCATTTTAACAACCTTGGAAATATACTGAGGCAGTTAAATCCCCTTCAGTGCCGCAGAAATTCAGATATCTGGTCCATAGCAGGTTCCCCACTGATGCTTCATTGCACTTTCTGACCTTAGTGAAGAATACTGTGTAATAGTTAAATGCTGTGGTCGTAATGGAGCCCACACAAGGATTTCTGGTAGGAAAGACCATGGCCATTTTTAGTTTCCTTAGCAACACTCCTTTGTTATAGCAAAAAGATATTGTCATTGGTAATGGACAGATCCATCTCTCCTATTTAAAAAACATCATGTGCATTGCCTTGTGCTGGGTAAGAGCTTAAAATGGTGTGAGAATTGTCCTGGCCAGTCAGTCTTGTGTCAGATAATCTGACTCAAATGTCACATTTGCTGACGAGAACGATCCTCAAAAACCACTTAATTTTCAAAAAACAAGCTTCTTACGCTATATTTAATCCATGTGTTGCATAGAAAGGGACTTAATTATGGAGGATTATCAGCCCCATCATGAGAAAAAAAGCCAGGGGCCAACAGCTTCTGTAGCTGAAAGGTGGCCAATGTCACCAACATGTCTTGCAGCACACAGCAACCGCTCAGGGAGGACGTCTCGCCATGGTGATGTAATGCAATATTTTTGCAAGTAGAAACAATATTTAGGCAAGGCAGCTCGGGAAGGAAAGAGGGTGACTGCCAAGTTTACACAGACAGCAGACACTGCTAATTCAAGGTGGCATAACTGAGGCGCTTGAGATGCAAGGGGATCAAGTGCAGCTCCTGGGATGCTGGGATTCCCAAGCAGCTGGAAGTGGAGCTGGGCTGGCAGTGGGCTCAGCCAGGAGGAAGAGAGCTGCTATGGTCCTCCTGGCAATTTCTGAGCGAGTTTTTATTATCCCAGATCCCTGCTACGGAGCAGCAGAACAGCAGGAGGTTTCACACATGAACCACTCCCAGAACTCCCCTCTCCCTCACTTTTCTGAGATTTTGGATAGGTGTAGGCTCTTGGCTGTGGGAGGTTTTGGTCTGGGACTAATAGGACAGTAAACCACTTATGAAAAGGTAATGGGACCATGATGCAAGTAACTAACTGTCCTCCACATGCCTGAATCACACCAGTTCCCAGTTTACTACTGTATTCTGGGACTCAGAGAAATTCTGGGCTCAGTAGAAATACAATAAATTAATCAACCTATTTGAGAAAGACATAATTCTGGGAGAAGACAGAAATGTAAGAACCAGCTCTCTGCCTCTTTGTAGGTCAGCTACCACTTCAGCAAAGGCAAGTATTATCCTTCTAAGCACTTCAATCCTAAACATTAAAGAATCAAGGCAAGGGATAAAAGGACATCATATTAATCACTACTTTTTCCTAAGACCAGTGCATTCCTCATAGATGGTAATGCATATGGTTTGGATGTGTTTTAGGATGTAGGTACATGGAACACACTTCAGGCATGTAATACTGCCTGGTACCAGCATCTCTGAGCTAACAAACTCACATGGCAGCTCTGCTGAGAGATGCCCGTCAGTTTAATCCCACCAGCACCACGTGACAGAAGAGGCTGTTTAATTGCATCTTTCAGCAGTGCTGCCAGGAAACTCTTGAACTATTTCTTACTCCACAACCTGTATAGTGATTACCACCTTTCAAGTGTCTGCTTCACACTCTGTGCTTATATTCAGGTAGACCATCCATTTAATTATCAACTCAGTCTTGGATCAGGAAGTCCAATGACTTGGGCTCGAATCCATCAGTTATCACATGAACAGCCTAATGAGCAAGTTGGATTTCTCATGTTAAGCAGAAATCCCCTTTTTACTGGAAGTAGCCACTACTCCTAGTAAAATAAACCATCCTTCAATCTATAAACCAATCTCTATTTGGAAAAAAAAAAAATCAGCTTTTTTTCTGACTTAAAACATTTTTACAGAAACTTCTCACTCTTTTCTTGTAAGTGACTTGCTAGATGGATGTTTGGCTTTTTAACCTCTTACATGAACACCTAGGCTCCGCTAGTAACAGGCACGACACGGCTCTGTCATGCTTTTATGGAGTATTATTGCCCTGTAAATACTGTTGGAAAAGGTTAGGCTCTCCCAGGAAGTGGTTTTCCCCATTGTGAGACAGTTGGATGAATCATTCCCTGAAGGAGTTTGCTTCTGTCATTTCACTTCACAGGGAGCCTACACAATTACCTGAATCCAGACACAGCTAAAATTAGGGGATCACCTTCATGTTAGATACTAATGAGCAGGGCACTTTGTGTTCCAAAGTCCCTTCATTTGTGATGGAAAATGGTTAAAACAGGTTGTTACTGAGTCAGTCAGCTTCCATCTGATAGTCTACAGATATAAAGAGGTATTTTTAAAGACAGAAGGCCAGGTAGCACCACTAATTTATATTTTTTATGCTCTCTGATGGCTTACATGCAATTTCAATCTGAAAAAAAAGAGCCCTAGTTACTGACAGTAATACCTTGAAAAATCCAAAATAGCTTCTCAGATGAGTCAGCCCAAAATACAGTGCTATTAAATCCCATGCTTTTGATTGGGCCCAATTCAGAAATGTTTAGACCAGACTCTGATACAATTACTAATGTCAAGTAGCACTTCCATGAATAATCATGCTGGCTGCAATTCAGATGAAATGTTACTTTTAACTATTCAAAAATCAAAGAGAAAATGGAAATAGAAAGAAAAAAAAAAAGTGGCCACAAACAGGTTTTTTAATGGTTTAGTAAAAATCTGTTTCCTTTTCAAATTTTGTGATTTTCCTCACTGACTGTTCTTTAATGCCTGTGCTTTTCTGAACTCTCTTGTAATGTTGGTAGTCTACTGCTCTGGTTACCTTGACCCAAGCTTATGTGTTCAATCAGAAGCTTCACCCAACCAACAAAAAAAGTTTACCTGAACTTGGTGGGTAGTCTAATAGCTGGTTTATTTGTTTGTTTTGGTTTGGGGGGGGTGTGTTTGTTTGTTTGGTTTGGGTTTTTTGTCTGTTTTTTTGTTTCATTTCTGTGAAATCAAAATATCAGAATCACTCCACTGAGCCTAAGGCGTGACCTGGTGAGGGTCTGAGCAATCCTAACTCCAGGTGCTTCTATAATAAGGCAGGTGGTCAGCAAAGTTCAGCTTCTTGTTTTGGAAGCTGCTTTACCCTCACCAAGAAGACTGTTCATTAACACCTTTTAGCACAGCAAGTGTCAAGGCAGGAATAAACCCTTTGACAGTTCCTGTGACAGCATTACTCATCTTGCCTTGTCTAACAGATTTGTACTATCCCTCTGGAATAAAAGCTAGTAGGGAACGTGCAGAAGAAGCTGATCACCTTGTGATTTATTCAGAGCTCATTTTACCATTGTAATTCACGTTGGGCTACATCTTCTTTGAGAGAAATCTGACTCATTTTGTGTAGTTGACTACTGCTTATCAAAACCACAGAATGCAGAAAAATTCCCCAGAAAGGATTGAATTTTTTACTGGTAAATCTGTGAAGCTGTTCTGAGCTGCATCAGTGGCCAACTTGTCCAAGAATAATGTCTCTTTTCAATTCACATTTGTATATTACATACCATTTCTCATGAAAGAGAGACCTATTTACCAAGAAACCTTTCCAAAAAGATCAGTATACCAAGAGGTTATTTACTTTTTGTTTGTATTTCATAACAAGGGAAATGGTCCTTTCAGTCACTAGGATGTCCAACAGCACAATCACAAACTGAATATTATAATACATATTAAACCTCTTGTTTAAACATCTGCTACAATGATAAACAAGTTATTGAATAAAGAAAAAAAAAAAGGCAGGAGGAATTTAATGTACAATGTATTTTGTGTAACCACGCCTTCAGGTCCATATTCACATCTTCTAGCCTGGTGCATTCTAATCATGGAGCTCTTAGACCTGATTACATTACTTTGGTGCATCAGGAAAAAAATCTCCTTGTAAATGTGGGAGTTATACTGCAAAACCTTCCTCTTCAATGCACGACAGACAAGCCTATTAATTTTAAGCTTATGGAGTAAAGTTCTTACAAATCCACTTCTTGTTCACACCAATATATATATTTACATTTTCATAAAATTATTAGTTGCGATTTGGATGGATTGGGCTGCTGGTTCTCTTCAATAAACGAAGAACACCAATTAATTTCTTCCATAATGTTGTCCAGTAAGCCTGGCACTTTGTGTTCAAACTGCAGCAATTTTGTTACTGCTTTTATACAGGAGTTCCCATTTACAGGGGCATTCATTTTTAGAACAAAACAGTATTTTGCTTAGCTTTGAATGCTGGTTACAGCATTGCTCAGTTTGACACAAAATGCAGCTTCCTCAGCATAAACTCAAGCAGGCAGGTATTCATAACATGGTTTATGTATATATGTGTGTATATATATCTATTTGCACACGATCTGGGTTTCTAATGACTGCTCTGGCTAGCTGAGTACACACAATCAAGAGAGCAAACTTGTCTGTAGCCCCTTTGAAAGACCCCAACTGCCTCCCCATGCTGCAGGGAACATGATCTCTGCAGACCCTTCTTATTTAAACATTTTCTCATCTTCAGGCCCCAGCACTAACTCACATGGCAAGAGAGCTGGAACTAGATGACCTTTCCAAGGTCCCATCCAACACAAACCATTTTATGATTCTGTGACTGCACAGCTGGGTTTTATTGTGTGCAGCTTTAGGCCTAAACTGAGAGGGATTTGCCCTCGCTGTCTCCGGCATTTGGGTACCTGAGACACACATGGAGATTTGAGTTTTCACTTGTGTGCTACAACTGGGTGCTGCCAAAAGGGCATCTGACAATTCCACAGCCTGACAGGTGTGTTTACACTTCCAGGGGCTTAAAAATGGTACATTTCAGATTTCTGATGTTTAAAATTTATCATCTTGGAGGTCATTACAAATAGTGGTGTGACACCTTGAAGCAAAGGCAGTGGCAGCCTGGGCTACCACTGACATCATCCGTGCTTTGAGCCAGGGGTGGATGAGTTGAAATCTGGAGGTCCTGTCCGACCTGTATAAATTTAATTCTGAACATGCAATAGGACTGTAAGAGTCTTGTGATGCCTGAAAATTGTGTGCAACAAAACACTAGAACACCTTTCCTGATGGAAAAACATGCAGTATCCCAGGTATTACGGCTGGAGGAAAGCAATACTTTAAAACTTGGGTTGGTTCCATGATTTTTTTCCTAGGAAGCCAATTAACACATTTTGTTGGGCTTGGTTTGGTTTCACACAGCTTTTAAACATCGTCTGGTGGCAGCCCCTGTAGCCTTCTTTAGATTTGTTCAGCTTAATGCTACATTTTTCTTTCTTTTCACTTTTTGACTTCTAAACAGCTGCTAATCGCGTCTAGGGAGGGCATGACAGGGATCCCACCACTAATCAGAGCAACTTCAGCGCGTGGCATTTTCCAGCTGCGATAATTGCTCCCACATGGTCACGTGAAATGATGGTTTTGGGTGTTCTTGGTGTCACGGGTTGCGACCAACCGCGTGTTGAGCAAGGTAACTCATTCCCGCATGACCATCTGATGATATTCCCCTGAACCCTGTGCCAGCGGGCTGTGTCCGGGGAATTACACTTAAGGGCTTGGGTGAGAACTTTCTCCTATTAGGGTCTGGGAGAGAGGAGCACGCTGGGGCCAGGGGGCTCTCTTTGGATGACCTTCTGTGAGACACAGAAGATAATGTCCAAAGAGACAGCAATTTTTGATGCAGAGAGCACATACCAATGGAGGTAACAGAACTGGAGTGTTGCAAGGCATCTGGAGCAAAAAGTACCCAAATAGCTGGCATTGGATAGATGTTGCTTTCCCATCAACTGGCAACAAGAATGGCCTCTCCATTTCTATCAGGTTTTTCCCGGCAATACTTGCTAGCTGCCAGCACTGTGACCCTACCTTGCCTTCACATTTCCTGACCCAAGAATGTTCCCTGTTGACCCTAATCAAAGCTATTTTGAGATGATAACACATTAACAAGTCTCCCCAAGAAAAGCAACCTATGGCTTATCTGGGTCACCCAACTCCCGGAAAACTGTGACCTCAGCAAACTTTCAGCAACTATTTCAAGAACATGCATTATCTTTGTTGCCTTTGTTATCTGAAAAAAGGGGCCTGAATCCGGGACATATTTGTTCAGGACATAACCTATGCTGGATGTGTTTAGAAATGTAGTAGTTTGAATTTAGATAGCTGGTGAGCTAACAAGGTAAGAAATTAACTCTTCCTCTCTTGCTCTTCCTCTTCGTCTAATCTCCTTTCACAAATATTAACTGGTCATTCTCCCAAATATACCAAATATTGTCGTATCATCTGATTACAAGACAGTAAAGGCAACACTAGATAAACTTGCCCAGTGCATGCCCTTCAATATTTCCATTTTAGTACTTTACAACCTTGTCATCTTAACTAACTAGACTGTTGTTCATTGGCTTACTTGGTTTTTAACTAAACTGAAGTGACAACTGCATGAGGTTTAATTGCAACGGTGAGTTTGGGTAAAAATACTGGAAAGTATTTAATAGAAGTTGATTATAGGGAAACTCTCTGCTTCCCTGCATAAATTAAACCAAATGTTAATGTCATTGTTGTAAGAATCACGTGGACTTTCAGTTTATGGCACTTTGACTTGAAATTTTATGAGCGAATAATCACGTTAAGTTTATGCATTTTTGCCAAATCCATGAGGAATGTGACCACATTTAGCCTACACAGTAGACTCTGGAAAACCTGCATGGTATGTGCTGCACAGGACAGGAGGAGAGCAGATATGCTGGGGAGGACATCACCTGCAACTGAATCCCCAGTGCCCCTGGATGAGGGCTGGGAGCAGGCTCTCCTTCATTTCCCATTTAGAGATCAAGGATCAGCTGGCCGTATTCTGGGAAAGGAGGAAAACACCCTGAATGTGGACTGGTGATGAAATAGGAGAGATGAGAATAAAAGGCAAAAGGCAAGAGCAGGGATACTCCAGGAGAAGAGCGAAGGAGCCAGAAGGGTGGATATAACCCAAGGCAAGCTTAGGGTTCAACGTAACAACCTTTCTACTTTTCTCTGCTGCCAGAATGATGAGCAGGCTTCAAAACTGGTTAAATACTTCCAGTGATCCATCCAGAGGAGCACAGCTTGTTAACCTGCTTACCATTGACAGCAGTGAAGAACTGACAAACTGGGTTGGTACCGTTGTGATCCTGCACGATGGAATTTCAGGCAGGTCTGGTTATTTTAAAACAGAGCAAATTACAGAGTGTGGCTGCTCTGGGGATGTTTTGTGTGATGTCTACCTTATTTTTTTAAAAAGAGAGGTGACCATGGCCAAGGGTAGTTTTAGAATTTGTAAACTGGCATCGATCTTACAGCACAGGCTTGTTTAAGCATCTGTAACATAATCATTTTGCAGTGCACAGCACAGATCGCTGCTCACTAACCTCATTAAGGAATATATTGTGAAAGAATGAAAACACCAGACCTAATTCCTAAATGTTATTGTTTGGCCCCAAATAGTTACACCAGGCTTTCTTCCGTCAACTGCATTAGTTTTTGGCTACTGCTTTTAAGCAGAGCTGCCAAAAAAACGTCTGGATCCTAAGGACATTTGTAAGCCCTGCAGGGCTCCCTTACCTCATTCAATCATCTTTCTCACAGATATAGAGATGCACATTTTTGCTGACTTTAGGGGCATTCATATGCCCAGCAAATCATCTCTGTCTGATCCCATCTGAGCTGCTCTGTTTTTATTTATAATAATCCTTGAATTTTCAAGAGAATGTACTAACGTTCAGCCAACTCTATTTTTCCTAACCCGGATTTAAAGCAAAATGAGGAATTTGACTGAGATAATATCCAGAATAGAACTTAGTCTCAGAAGAAATAACTTCGTATGTCATTTACTTTATATAATATTTACTTTATATATTTACTTTAACATAAGTCTTCTTATGCAACTGGGTTTTAAACCTTTGGTTTGGAGCAGGCTGGTATTAAAATATTAATAAAATGTTGGTGTATTTCAGTATTAAAAGAAATATGTAAATGTGATCTGTTATCTAAAATAATTAGGTAAAATACCCTTTACATAGCACTCCCATGGTCAGATGAAAGCTACTGGATGTGCTAATCTTAACACCCTTTAAAATAAATGGAAGTGAGTTCCTGGGACTCGTCAGCTCTCCAGAGAGTTTCTGTTCACTGCCTGTACACATTTAAGCAACAGAAACATTCCAATCTGATCAGTTTTCTAACAAAAGTGACCACTCACAAATATTGGAAATCAAAAAACTTCATTGGCCACATTCGAAAAATCAACATTTAAGAAAACCCAACAAACCTGTTACGGCACAAATTATGATTAAAAAAAGCCTAACACTGTAGAAGCTGCAGAGCATTTTAGAGCATGCTCTTAGCTTATCCTGCCTTGGAAATCCAAAGACTAATGATAACAAGGGATTTTGAGTGTGTGTTCGGAACACTGCAGTATCTAAGAAATGAAGGGCATCCAGTGAAATAATACCACGAGCAGGCAGAGCAATGTGGGGAGAAGGTGGAGAGATGTTCAGTAAGAGAAGAGAAGGCTTCTTGCCTCACCACTGCAGTGTTATATGCAGGTTCTTACCTTCGGGGAAGCAATCCTCAGGTTCCATCAGCTCCTCAGCAAACTCAGGGATCTGCTCCAGCAGTTCCGCAGGATTTGTCAAATCCACTGTGCTGCCTTCAGAAAGACTGATTTCATCAAGCTTGTCGTCAGCAAGAGCAAAGATGAGGAAAACAAATTGATCAATCGCCCCGAAGGAAGTATCTGAGTTTTCATCCCATTAACCACCATCCCAGCTAAAGCCACCACCACAGAGACACGGCCATGCACTTCACACGGTGCCCACCCCGCGAGCGACAGCTCTGCCTACACTGCAGTGAGCCCAAGAGTCGACCCAGCAACAGCAACAACAAAACAAGTTAACATGTAGAATTTGTTTCCTGAAACCAAAGAGAAGGAAACCATAAAAAGGTAGTGTGATAGCCATTGAATATTAGTCACAGAATCCTAGAATGGTTTGGGTTGGAAGGGACCTTCGAGATCATTTCGTTCCAACCCCCCTGCCATGGGCAGGGATGCCTTCTACTAGACCAGGTTGCTCTGGTTAATGGCAGGTGGAAACTTGGAACCATGGAGCCACTCATGACTTTGTGGCTTTTATGTCCTGAAGGCTCACACCTTCAGATGGGGGGGACCAGAAGTGGCACCTATCTCCTGAAGTGCTCAAGGATGAATTGGATAACCTGCGCTGGGTTCCTCACCCACAGCTGGTAGGTGAAATCTGCACCTTCTCAGTCAGGACCATGCTCTGCTCTCTGCTGCCAAAGCTTCTCCCCTGAGATGAGCAGAAGTCTCAGATCCTCCTCTGGAAAATGGGGACAAGAATACTGCCACTCCCTGAAGCACTGGTTGTCTCATCTATTTAGAGGAGGAACTCTCAAGCAGATCTGGGTAAAAAATTTCTGGGGAATATATAATTTTCAAAAACTCTTTTGGAGGCTGAACTCACTAATGAAAGAGATATGATACGTAATTAAATAAGTAATCCAAATATGAAATAGAAATTTCATTTCAGGTTAAAACTATCTTTTAACAGAATCAAGAGACTTTCTTTAGAAGAAAACAGGAAATATTTCCCCCTTATTTTATTTTGCTAGTCAAAATAAAGCATTTCTATTTTATGTTAATCCAAAATTAAATTTTACTTTATTATTCAGCTTGGCCACCAAAGTGAAAAATCTGGTATTTGCTCAGTCCTGCTCACAGTTTGTTTCTGACTGTGTTGGACCACTATCTGGTGTAAGTGGGCAATGCCAAAGGTGGTATCTTCTGTGGGTCATAACGATGCCAAATGGCTCTAAGCAGGAGAGGTGTTTTGTTTTTGAACTGTTTTACTCTGTTCTCTGAGTAACTACTGAAAATTTTTTGTGCTTTATCTTGCAATACCATTGCCTTAAAAAAAAAAAAAAAAATTACGACACTAATACTTACCCATGCTTTTAAACAGCCTGTGAGACAGTTACAAGAGAGATGTCATGCACAGATAAAGTATTATTTTCGTGAGCATGATGGAGATGGAGTTAAGAGAATAGGTACAGCTTTATATATTTATTATTAATGTGAAAATGGACCATCTGTTTTCCAGTATACACAGTCAATGCAAAATTTATAGCTGAATTCAGAGAAATGCTGAAGCTGGGGTAAAATGGGCAAGACTGAACATTCCAGCACTGCTTGCAAGCGGGGATGGAAACTACTTGTTTGCAATTAGCTGCAGCATCCAGAAGGTCACAGTCTTGGCTAGAGTTTTTAATGCTCTACTCAAAAGGACTGAAACAATTGAGAAGAGACCTTTTAAAAAGAGAGTCAGAACAGAAAGAACAGAACAGGTCAAAGACATAGATAAAGCTTCTAAAAATCCATATTCAGAATGCAGCTGCCATATAGAGCCCATTTTCTAACAGTCTAACAACGATGTATGATAGTGGAAAAAATGTCATACCAAGTTTTAGCACAGTCAGAACTTTCTGATACTGTTCATTAGGGAATGCATTTAGCCATTATCTGTTCTGTTATGAATATGTCAAAACAGAGATCATTGAAATAGTCCTAAATCATATGCAGCTGCAGGATGCAGAGAATAGGAGTTCCAATGAGAACAGAAGCTTTGTTGGATATAATTCTTACCAGTAAACAGAAATCAAAGAAAACTGTGATGACAATGTCAGCTTGATAACATTGTCAACTACAGAGTTGGATTTAGCAGAGACACGTTAGAAAATTCACAGAAGAAAATACAATGCAATTATCATAGCTATTTATCAGGAGTTCCCAGAAAATATTAGAATACATCAGTGTCAAAAGGAGATGGGGAACATGCAAGGTAAACAAGACAGGATTTCTTCTGAAAAGCCTTCAAAGAAGAAGAGGCACTGAACATGGATTCAGAAAACACTAGATAAAGGTTTGAGGATCTGAACTGGGGCTGGAAAAAGTAGGAATCATAACATATGAGAGAGGAGGGAAAGATTAGGAATGACTGTAGGAAAGAAGCAAAGGTTACTCTTTGCCAGAAAGGGTAAAGGGATTAAGAAGGTTTTCATGAAATCAGGAAAGAAAAGAGCTAGGGACATAACAGCAACCAGCGAGGGAGATGCAACTAATCAAAATTCAGTTGCCTAAGAAAATAAACTCGTCTTAAAATAACCCAAAAAGGGCATCAATAATAAGAAGTGGGAGAGCCTGTTAAAATTAATACAAAATTAAGTAGAGAAATACCTAGAAAGCCCAAAACATGCAAACCAGCAGATCCAGGCAAGGCACTTTGTAGTGCATAAAGGGATCCAATACACCCAGTTAACACATCATTAGCAATCAATAGTGAATGCTCATGGAAAACTGGAAACGGCCCAAGAGAGCAGTAATAAGTAAACACAACACTGAGCTTAGAGAGGAGGAAAAGGGAATAATCATGGGAATCACAGATCACTAAACACTTGCTGTAGCCTGTGATTAAAGTAAATTAAATAAAGACTCAGAGGAGAAAACGAGAGTGCTTACTCGGAGTCAAAAGTCAGAGAGACTTGAAGGCAGTGAGGTGGTTCTCCTGTATGTTGAGTATTGTGCACAAACAGAGGTCAAAAGAAGGCAAAAAGGACAAATAGAGAATCTCCTGTTTCTTTCTTGGAATAAGTGAGTGGAAGAAGTGTACTGGGTAGAGATAATGGGATCTATCAGAAACCCTTTTGGGAGATTTTCCTCTAGTATTCAGGGGCACATCTTCCCCTAGTCCTCAAGCTGCAGAGGGTAGTTTTTAATGTGTTTCTTGGTGGAGTGGCTGTTGTAAGTACCCAGACAGGGCTTCCACACCCACTGCTTGTGCCTGTAATAGCGGCAAATTGATCTGAATGCATTTCTCAAAAAGCCTTTAGCAGCGAGATGCTGAAATCTCATTGAAAGTTGATGTTTGCTCAAGGCTTAGCTCCCTTATCTCCCTCCTTCTCTCCCTCACCTCTCAAAATCACAACCTTAATCTATCAAATTGACATATGATATATAAACCTTAAGAAAACAGTTGGATGTCTATTATAGAAAAGTCTAGTTTTAAAATAAATTGTAATTGGCTCGGATTCACCCACTGCTGTTCAGAAAAGCCATTCTAAGGACCCAAATATAGCATAAACTTTGCCTTCAGTGGAGGAAATCTCTAGGGATTAGGGTCAGCATTATCTTCACTAAAGATATAGAAGAGGTCCTGACCGATATAATCCTCATGTTAGCTGATAACATTAAATTGGAGAGAGTATTGAAATCGAGGAAGCAGAAAGGAAAAGGTAAGTGAAACACGGAGAAAATGTAGCAAAATGGGACATGACTCAAAAAAGTACAAACGAGAGAGTTACGGGAAAATTTCAATCGAAATTTTGGAAACCTGGAAAATTATTAACAAAATTAGACATGATTTTGCAGTGGGATATAATGATGCAGAAAACCATATGAAAGCATCGCATCTAGATAACGAGATACTATTTCTTCTCTTACAGTTCTGTAGAAATTGTATTCGGAATATGTGCTTGCTTCTTGGCAAAAGAATTCTGAAAAGGAACAACTGAGGGAGTTGTGGAGAAAGAGGTAAAAAAGTCAGATAAAGGGCACAGAGACACTAATTTAGAAGAAATAATGAAATGAAAGAACAATGGTGTGTGACTTCAGGGGGGTAAGCCCCAGATAGTAGGAAGCAAGCAATAGTCTATTACAGTAAGTCATATTAAAGACATCATGAAAAGAGACTGATGGATAAAATTGGTAAAAGACAGTAATGAAATGGCACTTTGAAAGGAAATACAGGGGAAAAAAAGGGTTGGTATTTAAAGCAATATACCCAGCCATGAGTTTGGTTTTTTTCTTTTTTTGGCAAGGGAGTTGTTCCCTTTGGTAAATGAAGAAATCCAAGTTGCCTGATACATTTAAAGGTAGATTCCACAAAGTTGTATAAAATATTTTATGGGTCAGCATTCTGGCAGAGAAAGCAACCAGTTTGTGCTCTGAGGTCTTATCCTCCTGTGACATCAATGATTTTATTTCTGTGGTGCCTTTCTGATGATTTATATAGGATGAATTTTTAATCATATAATATATCCTTTACTGACATAAACAGTGTTTTTTCAGAACACATTCAACGTTTCCTGTTACTGACTGAATCACTGAAAGCCCTGCCTCTTGGGCATACCAAATCTGTTACTCCCTTGCAGTTGTTGGCTTTATTTGGCAAGTTGCAACTTCTCGGGACATTCATCAAAAAGATGATGAGCATGTCCTTGTGTGCCGGCACAAAGATTACTTCTGAATAGGAGGACCATAAGTATGTAATGTCCACACAAGATCTGGCCTTCAAAAATAGCATCCTCTGGGCTTTGCTCTTTTATGTTGGCATTCATAACCTCTTGTGAACTTCCGCTTGATTTCAAGTCCTCCCTGGATTATTTCCATATTCCTCCACCTCTTTCTAAGCAGCTGCAAATAGAATCAATTGTGCTCTGCTATAGAAAGGTGACATTTGTGTCTCAGGACCCTTTGAAAGTTGAGGGAGGAAATGGGGATTATTCCTTTATCACGATGTTGCTGAATATATCAAGGCTAGAATGTTCCTGACGTGTCATGACACTCTGTTACAGCACTAAAAAAGGACTTAGATTTCTGGCCTCCCTGTTAGGATCACAGGATTTATTTATCTCAAAAAGACATTTAAACATGAAGGATACCTAATCCCCTGAGAGAAGAATTCTTGACATGGTCTTCTATTTCCTCCTAGTTATTGTGCTTCCTTACATTATTTAAAAGTTTTGGTGTTTTTTTGTTAAATATACATACTCTTTTTTTCCTAAAAATGCGATATCAAATATTTGAGTCTCCTTCCTCTAAAGTTCAGGATGTTTTCTTTCTGAAGGTGAAGTTCAATATGCCAAGAAGTACTCTGGGAAGGATGACTGCTCCTTAAAGAAACGCTTCAAGGCTAGAGGATTTCTGGTTCCTGTGAGTGAAATTTATCTCACCTAAGTGTGCAACCTAAGTGCTCCCTTTATGGTCAAGAGAGGAAAACAGGCAAAATTCTGACCTAATGCAAATGTTGGGTTCAGTTGGCCTCAGATGACAAGTTCAGATGCAGATGTCTACATTTAGTTCAGTAAACCCACCCCCTATGACAATATGAATCAGCAGGCCTGGAGAAGGTGAGTCCCAGCTCAGTGATGAGTCTGTATCCTGTAGTCCTGTCAAGATTTCTCCATAGGATTGCTCCTGCTGTGCACACACTTGCCAGCAGTTTTACAGCAGAACTGGGAGAGGTGGGATGTATGTACTGTGTCATCCTTTCCTTTTCATTAATTCAGTCCCACACAACCACACCTGGTTCCAATCTCAAGGAGCTGCGGAGTTCTCCAGACTCTGAGGACATCCCAAATGTCCACTTCCTGATTTCAAAGAGCACTCTCTAATAATAAAGGCAATGTTATATCAATAAAACGATAAATCTGAAGAAACCCCAGGAAGCCAGCAATGAGGATACAGAGAATTACACAGCCTGGAGTCACTCAGTGTACAGTACAAATACATGTATTTTTGGTATTTATAGGGACAACACAATCCTAAGAACCGAAGAAAAAGTCCATGTGTACATATTATGAAACAATGAGTGAGATGCACTTTGTCCAGATCAACTCAATAATACCAAGGCTTGCTATTTAGTTACACACCAGCTATTTAAATTATTGCACCTTTCTTGGTTCTATGTGTTAACAGGAAAAGAACTGTTAATCTGTGACAGACAGCAGATGCCCTCCAGTGAACTCAAGGTATAGATCTGCCAAGTCAGCAGATGCCGTTCTTGGAGCTGATTTTCAGTGGGAAAACACACACATATTTGCTCCTAAAACAAGACAGTAACATTATAGGTAATTTATTTTTTCCCCCAAAGTCTCTTAGAATCCCATCTTAATTTATTATGCACATTTTTCCAAGTTTTCCATTTATTTTTATAACAGTGAAATCCTCTCTCTTCTTTACTAAAACCTACTACAAACTACTGCTTTCCTACCCCTTGACAAACACGTATTTTTGCAAGCCATAAGCCCCACATAAACCAGTGACATGCACTATGGAGCTGGTGCAATGAATTGCATGCAGTATCAGGTAGGAAAGTTGTTTCTGTTACCTCTTTTTGCCCTACTGGAGGTGGTGGCTCAGCCTTCAACAGCTTATCCATGTGCAACTCACTTAACTCTTCACAAATCTCAGAGTTCTGACTCCGGACGCCTGGGCTTTGGCCTCGCTGCCCCCTCAGCTGCAGTTGTTTTTCCTGCTGGAAATAATCCTAGATGGGTTTATTTTCTTTTTTCTTTGATAGCATGCTTATTTGTTAGGAAGAACTCTCCAGCTAGAAGAGAAAATAGCCTGGACTATACTTGTCAGGGGACAGCATCTTAAGAAAAATGGCAAGAAACAAGATAACACAAGCTTATGCTGCAACTTTTGAGCTTTAGCAACCAGATATGCCAAGACTGTAGCAAATGGACATAAAAACAGTCTAACTCTTTTTTTCTGAGCTGTTGTTGCTGAGGTGGGAGGAGATTCCCTTGCAATCTCCATTTTGAGTCTGGTTTTGAGACACAAACTTCCTCCAGGACCTGAGGCATACAGAGGGGTGGCTGTAGTTCGGCCAAATAACCAATGGTTGTACTCTGAAGTTGCACAATCAGGTGGAGATACTCAGTGTAAAAGTTGGAGAAAGACAAGAGAGCAAAACCCAATACTGTGCTACAAGTCTGCTTGAAACAGTGTAAAAAACCCAAAAAACACCACACCAAGAGAAGACAGGATACACATTGAAGCGGAGGAAAATGCAAAGTTCACTGGAAGAGATAAAAGGTATCTGAAAGTAGATGTGGAAAAACTGCAGGTAAACACACAAATGTATTGCAGGTCCTATTCAGCAAAACACTTAAGGCTCCTCTGCACCCACTGATGCCAACGGGGCTTGACCGCAGGTTGAAAGGAGAGCGCATTCTGAGGTACTTCCCTGAAAGGGGATGGACTCTGGAATCAGAGCAATATGTTGGTTTTTTTTTCCATAAATACTTCTGACTAGACCTAGTGCCTGCTAGCATGAGTGGTGCCATTAAATCCAGCCTGTTCTTCCTGGGGTGATGATTATCGCTGCTGAGCTCTCAAGAAGCGCTCCCAGGACTAATGGCAGAGGAGAGTATGTTTTAAGGGTTGGTCCCTACCTCTGGAGGCCCAGGTTTTCTGTTTGTGGGGCTTTATTGATTCACCTAAGACGGGGATTTCACTGAAAACTCCATAGCTCATCACAACACCACCACTGTTCATGCCATTACTAACGCGGCTACTAAAATATTAATAAAACTCCAGCCGGATTCAAAGGGTTGTGCTGAATTGCTTACAGAGGGACTTCCATGCTGAGAAAAAAAAATTACAAGCATAGCTGGATTTCAACAGTAATTATTTAAACCTATTTATCTTTCACCTGTCCACCTTTTCTTTCCCTTGACTTGACTGACATTCGACATTATTCATGTATTTCCCTTCCCCAGGGAGCCACAGCCTACCTGCCTCAGTTCTAAAACCACAGCGCCACAGGAACTCCCTCAAGAGGTACCCGGAGCAGAAAAACACTTTATTCCAAATATAACTATCTGAAAGACCAAATGACACAAAGGAAGCAGTTGGTTAAGCAAATTGCTCTCTGTGTAAATACTTTTGGACTGTCAGGTTTGTGCCAGTCTTTTCAAATGCCGTCGTGTGTTTCTAGCAAATTAATTTAAAATCAAATTACTTGTTTCCTGCTTCAGAGGGCATGTGGTCTAAAATGTATTCTAACTTTAATAAATCAAATTATGCATGTCCAAGCCTATACCCTCTGCATAAGAATGTACTACATACAGTTTCTAGTCACAGGTTAGCACTGCTCTCGACAGGCCAAAGATTTCTCCACAACCTGAGTTACAGGTATGTCTAGGACAAAAAGTAACACTTTTTCAGCCTCTTTTAACAGTCTTTATTTTTGTAAATAGTGTAATGTTCAAGGGAGAAGCCAAAGTACACACAAGTAAGGCACTCAGCCATAAAAAGTTCTTTTTTTTTTTTTTTTTAATGCAATGTGCATACAACTTAGTACCAAGTAATCTTAATGACATGATATTGGTTATAGCACTCGAACAACAGAAACAATTGTTTCCTGTTAAAAGTGCAATGCAATCTGAGGTGACATCTCAAGTTCACTTATGCAGAAAGGTTGTGTACTCAGATTCATTAGACACTATGCAGTGTAAGAGGACAGACTGTGTAACTCTGTTGATCTGACGAATATTCAAGCTCTTAGACAAATTATTGTACTAAGCTAGAGTCAAATGCCAAAATTACATCAAATCCCTATTTACTAATCCCTCTGTGTGGTACCAAGACTTAGCAATCCTTTCCTAGACACTAAACTCTAGGAAACATGGACCCAGCTTCTTCCTAGGAATCCCACTTCTACTAAGTACCCAATGAGTTAATGTTAATTAAAACTGATGAAACGTATCCTGGAAAATTATTCAATGGGGACAGCATGCACATGTGTGTGGACAATGATTTGGTTCATCAGCCCGTGTTTTCAGACTTGGCCTCTAAATTTATAAGGTGGGAGAAAATGCTTAAGAAAAACAGACTCTTCAAAATAATTTGGTTGTGTAGACTGATCCCAAAAGGAGTGTTTGGGAATCAGCTGAGTTTTTGCAAGCAACTGATGACAGCCCGGTAAACCACTCTCATGGGATGCAACAGTCTCATTTACAGCAGACAGCACCTGAAAATCAGCAGAGACCTGTCTGGGGAAAGGTGCCTTTGGTTTATGTTGTTTAACTTCGGGCTGTTTGCTTTTGTTCTGATTCCAGATGATTTGTTCTTCTGGCAGCAATGGCAGCAGGTCTATCTCCTGTAAAGCTCCAAACCGTGGGTGGTTTACATAATTTGTTTTTAATTTTTGTATCAAGTGCCATGTTGCCAAGGCAATACACATTATGTTAATATTTATTGATTCAGTTGTTTTCTTCATTTATAAAGTAAAATTACTCAGCAATACAAAAATTTTGTTGCATGCAAAGGGAAGGCTGGGAGCCCAGGACTGACCTCAGCTCCCTTAGAACAAAAAACCAAAAGTTTGCCCACCTCTGCTCTGATGTGGATCCTAAAACGAGGTGATCTACCAACACCACACCAGCAATTAGCACATGGAGGAGGGTGGACACAGTGTTGTCCACTTGTATGCTGCAAGCCAGTTGTAGCACCAGCAAAATAGCAACAGCTCTGAAAACAGAGCATAATCTGGGTGACATCTCAAGTGTGCTGGTGCACAGACCCACATACTTGTTCGCTGACACAAATAAATGCAAAGGCTCCACACTATGTTCTGTCTCTGAAAAGCACAGATCGGCTAATTGTTTCAGGCTCAAATGGGGATTAGTGCAAATGCTGCTCCTTTGGAAAGAGGACTTGCTGTTGGCAAAACAAGACAAATACCTGTCATCAGCATGGATTCACTTTATTCCTTCCCCATGGAAATATCATTTTTTCCATTCTGTGCAAACAAATTTAGAAAGAGGATCCCAGGACTTGCTTTTCGGATGGTGATCGGTTCAAGTGGGTTCTCCTGATGCTTCCCTCACTGCCTGGATCATGACCCCAAATTGCAACATTTGTTCCCTGATTCCCTGGCCATGGCTGTTGTGGGAAAGATGACGTGCAAATCCTGTGATAGCAGGAAGCTTCTTCTCCCAAGCAGGTGGGGAGGACAGAAGTGGGAACTGGCTCTGTAGCCCCCATCCTTTGCCACTGTCACTGCAGAGCCAGCAAGAAAAATGATGTGGCAGGAGGAGGTTAATTAAATTTGTTTTATGAAAAGTATAAGCGTTTTCCCTTTCTCTGGTGAGACAGTGCAAATGCAAACTACCCTTCACTCAGTCCACAATGCAATGGGAAGCTTTGACAGCATGTGTGTTCTGTACTCCTCACCAGACTCAAGCGTCCGTCTGCCTCTTTGAAGACCACTTTTGAGACACTAATGGGAATTCAGGGACGTCCAAGTTCTGCAGCCACTTTCCAGGAATGAGCTGGTCAAGACATTTCCAGGTGCAGACTCAGAAGTGAAGGCTTGCAGCTCCCCCCTCCCTCCTCCCCGCCCTACTTGGCCATTGTGGTGAAACCCTCCTTTACCAAGGGATGTTGCCCACCAGAGGAAGCAGCAGCAGCAGCCTGGGATGCTGACAACAGAAATATCTTGCTTTAGCCATTCATAAATGAGTGACACTACGAAACTGAGTCTCCTCAAGAAATGCATATTTTAACCTGCAAAGTTTCCCATAGCCAAATTTCAGATACCTCATGTATAGTAAACCCAGTTCAGCAGTGTGACAGACACAGTTAAAAGAGGACTGTTTACTCTGTAAAGTAATTGTTGATGTTTGTGTTCCTCCTTTCAGACAGCTATGGATTTCATAAAATTGCCATGCCTGGTAGCAATTGGCACCCTTTCTCAGCAACAGTTTGTGTCTAGTAACTGGCACCTTTCCCCTACAAAGAAGCCAAGAAGTAAATGATGGTGAAAACTGAGCTGTTTATATCCTACCTCTACATAAGTGGAGAAGCAAGCAGATTGCAGTGCTGCTGAAACACAGTGAGCTTGCATTACTGCCTTGGTGGCACTTTTTTCATGTGTAAAGTAGACAGGAGACTACAGTTTGCAGAGCTGTCAGGATGACAACTCTCAGATAATGCTGAGTTCAGTGATTCTGAAAAGCCTTGAAAAATCAGAGGTAAAACAGATTCTGAGGGGCAGAAATAAAAACCGCAAGCCAGAGAAAGGAATTGTGGGTCCTTATTATCAGAACGGATCACTTATGATCTTGGTTCT
This sequence comes from Myiotriccus ornatus, assembly GCA_036023395.1. Classification (NCBI taxonomy): domain Eukaryota; kingdom Metazoa; phylum Chordata; class Aves; order Passeriformes; family Tyrannidae; genus Myiotriccus; species Myiotriccus ornatus. The sequence continues at coordinate 4,647,058 of JAYRBT010000082.1, read as the reverse complement.
CCTTTTGTACAAATAAATGTAAATCCTTATAGCACCAATAAAATCAGGGGATTTATCTTTCTGCAAGAAGAGAAATCACCAAATAAATCAGGAAATTTCCCTTGCTTCCTTAATATGAGAAGCGGAAGATTAGTATCACTTATTCTTCTAGGAATAAAAGAGGGCTGGAGTGCAGCTGTCAATTTTAAGTGTGCACATTTAAGAATCTCTCTAACCCGCTCTGAAGAATTGCCTCTGTAAAGCAGAGTTGCCACTACTCAGTTTAATGAGAAATCAGAGGAAAACCTGGAGCAATACTAGCCCCCAGGACTAGGATTATAGCTGAGACACAGAGAGGACTTGTGTTCCACTATGTTCCTTTACAGGGGCATTTTATTAGTAGACTACAATGTTTGCAATACTAAAGTCAAGTCCCACCTTCAGGTTTCCACACATGTGCATAATTTAAGACCTGCAAATTCCTCAGAGGGTGGACGAAAACAGAAAAGTCTAAACCTGTTTGTTTGAGACTGGTGAAGCCCACTCTCGATCCTTTGCCACCTGGTCCATCATTCCACTTCAGCAGAAACAACCAGACATCAGGCTAGCTTACTAGACTGATTTTTGGTCAGTTTTGCAGCCCTTATCTGCTCCTCCCTGTCATTTTATCTATGCAGAAGCCAGAAACAATACAGTGCAGAGAGAGCAGCAAAACATCAGAATTAGAAGGTGCTGCTCATATTTGCCTTGTGAATCCATATCCTTTTTTTTTTTTTCTTCACTTTCTTGATGACCCAGCCTTTATAGGAACCATATTTAATAAATCCCAAAATCACTAACACATGGGCACACCAGGTTAAACGCAATAGTCAACACAATAGTCTCTGAGTTTGGAAACAGCAGAGGTCTGCTGCCCATCTCCTGGGAAGATGAAAGTATAACCTGAACCTGGATGTCTACAGGTCTCATGTGAGTTTCAGTCACCTGTCAGAGTTAAGGCCATGGAAACCTAAAGTTACATATGCATGGTTAAACACAGATCTTGTCTCACTGTCTGACCTAAGAAACACATTCTTTTCCCCCTGTAAGGCACAGGGTATTTGGAAGAAAACTCCAGTACTTCTTTAAGAAAAATTATGCACCTGTGAGTACTTAACTGGATAAAAATACCAGAATCTGACCATTACAATTCAGAATGCCTAAGGCTAGGGCTGGCCAGAAACCACAGCTGCTCAGCAGAGACTGTTAGCAGCAAAAACTCACCTGGACCCAGCCCGACCTGGTATTTTCTTCCACTTTAAATAAAGGTAAATTAAAACTGCCAGACAAATGTCATCACAGCCACTAACTGCTGGTCTCTGCATGAGTGCAGGATGCTTTGCAAAACATCATCCCTCAAGGACAGAAACAGCAGTTCAGCAGTGCTCCTTCTTGGATTAATCCAGAATACTTAAGGCCTTTAAACTCTGGCTTCAGAGAAGCAAGGCACGTTATTTCTAATGGCTTCTGCCTTCCTGGCCTAAGATCTTTTACCACACTGAGCAACATGCTGCCCATAATAAAATATAGATTAATTATTCCAAAGGTTGACTCTTAAAACTTGTCTAAGAGGAGGGACTTGGCAAATAGATGGACTGCCAAAGTTAATTTATCCTGTTATCAATTCAATAGGCTTAAATAGGCAGTGAAAGTGTTTCATAAGCGTTCATTGTTCAGAGTTCAACCTAATACCTTCTGCTAAATTGCATTTTGAAGTTTAATCACAATCTACTTTATGTTTCTTTTGGTAATTGGGATCTCTCCACAGTATAATACGAAGAACTCAAGCTAATGGGCTCCTCTGATGGAAGTCTGAATTTTTTGGAAGTTTGCCTCAAAGTGCAGTGAGCGAGAGTGCCCGAAATAACCCAGAACCTTTCACCCAAATAAGATGCTAATATTTTGATCATTAGGCAACTCTCATATTATTACAGGCAAGAGCAGCAAAATAATCATTAATTTAAATGTTGTTATTTTGGACCGTAATTGACAGGAGCAGTTTCACCCCTCTGACACGCGCACGCTGCCTCCCTTGGCGCGGGAGCCGCCGGGGAAGTGGCTGCTGTTTGTTTCGTCCGAAATGCTAAATGTCGGCATTTTCTTTGTACCAAAGGGAGGAACAGTGAGAAATGCTCATTTCTGGGCAGCATTTTGCTCCGGGGAGGGATACGGATACTGGGAAATGGCATCCACTAAGCTGTGACCGACGCGTAGTCCACGGTCCGGGCACTTGTCCAAATGCATGTTGTCAACTCCGCTACGCCTGATATCGGCTCTTTCAATGCCAGCCTGGGTTTGCTTTATTCCCCCCCCCCCCCTTTCTCTCCTCCATCAACTCCCTGTGTTTCCTGCACCTTAGGCATTATGCTGTGGACAAATATATTTCCCTGCCACCGTGTACTGAATAAGCACCCTAAAACCTTTGTTCATGGTGTGACTGCTCTAATCACGTCAGCAGAGGTCTGACACAGGAGTCTTCTGCCCCACCGTGCTGCTACAAAATAAACACAAATGTCTTTCTGCAGGAAGAAGCAAAGATGAGGACTTAGGTGCTTTAAATCTGCTGCTGGGATTTATAGTCCTGTCTCTTCTTCTAATGCTGCTATTCTTTTGAAGACAATAAATCCAGAAATGTTCTCTTTTATTGCTAAAAATAATTAGCTAATAATTGAGTTCTATGCAGTTTTTAAGAAGCACAAAGCAAAACACACTGCTTAAAAAGTGAGAAACCCAGGCAAACTATGTATGTAATAACAGTGAAAACCCCTGCTATCTTACTTAATGATCAGAAGAATATTGGCCCAAGTAAAGCTGACAAGAAGAATGCCATAAGATTTATTGTGTGCAGCAGGCATGTACACACGTGGGCTCACTCTCCTGCCAGTGAGAACTGGGGAGTCATCAACAGAATTCAAAGATATTTTATCCAGTTACACTCAAAAAGAATGTATCCCACAGACTGGAACTGAAAACAGAAGGAATATAAATACAGATTGAAAGGGCATTAGGGTTCTTGACAGTAAAGTATATTTCCTGCACTAAAAGGCTGAAATTAATGCAACCTATCAAATAAACACACGGCTCCATGGTATCTCTCATTTATAGATGTTAGAATTATTAGGAGCATATGATATTGTCAAAACCAATTTTATATCAAAATCTTTGTGCAGTGGCATTTTTATTGCAATTTTCAGTAATTTTGGTACACTTACATCAACCTGGAATAATTCTATTGAATTTTATAGAATCCCTTCAGGTTTTGGAGCAGGTCTGTAATGCACAGGAATTGTACAGTAAAATATCCACTGTATACGAAAGAAACAGATGTGATTCCACATGCAGATGGTGAACTCTCTGTTACCTGAGACATTTCATTCTTTTTTTTTTTTTTCCCTGTCTTACAAACGATGTATCATAGCTAAAATAAACTTACAGGCTCTGTGCAGAAATTAGTGGATGAAGTCTTTGAATCAGTGCTATGAGAAAGCAGAACCATCATACCCTTATGGCCGTCTCTGATCTCAAAATTATGAATCTTTTACTGGTAGAAACATGCAAAAAAACCATCAGAAACCTTGTCAAATGAAATGAAATGAGTTAGTAATTCTGAAACATGTAAGGGAAGAAGGGATAAAAGCTTGGGGGTTTGATCCAGTTCAGGGCAATATAGAAACTGTACCAATGGAATAGAGGCGGAGGTGGCAGACAGCTTTATCTTTGATGTGTACAGAGGCAGTTACTCATATAAAGCTAGAAACCTGTTTTTCCTGGGAAATTTGCTTGGCGAAGTCCAGACAAGGGTATACAAGATGGGAGAACTCATAACCGAGAAAAAAATGTGAGTATGATTGAGAGAGCAAAGTGTGCTCTGTAGCAAGGAATCTGTGCAAAATCTAGGTAGCGTACAGCCCTGGGGTCCTCTGTGCAGACCCAGATCCAAACATCTTGAAAATGACACCAGAAGTGCTGCTCTGTGCCAGAGGGGTCTAAGAACATCCCACTAAGAAGTGCAGCTGTGCAGGTGGGAAACTGGGAGACCCTGAGAGGCAGTAAGAGACACTGTCCCCTCCTCTCACGCAGTGTCAGGTCAGGGGAAGGTGAGCCCCAGCAGGCACAGGAACAATTCCCTGCAGTTTAAGGATTTCCAGAGCCAGGGGTGGTAGCCTGAGGCAGGAGAACGGGCCAGCCCTCCTTTAGGCTGGCACAGACTGGCTCTGGTGGGAGCTGGGACCTGGACACGGAGCAGGAAAACACAGCGCTCCCAGGGCCTGCGTGCCTGGAGCCGAGGAAGGGGCAAGAAGCTGCAAAGCGCTCCGTCCCGGCAGCAGGCAGCCAGCACTCTCCATATGACCCAATTAGCCACTCCATCGGAACAAATCAATAATGGCATTTTCTGGAGAGGAGCAGGCAAGTGCTGCTGGCTCGGCACTGTGCTGCATGTGCAAACACAAAGGTGTTATCCCCGCGGAAAGCGGCGCCCGTGCCCGGCTCTGCCACTGCACGGGGGTGAGGGTGTGATGTGGCCAGGAGCCACCACAGCATGGACCTTCTTCTCAGTGTCGTGCTGAGTGACTACAAACAGATGGAGCTGAGGGCAGTGGTTTGAGTAAGGCAATGTATGTAGTAACTAAATTTAAGGAAGGTGAGAAAAACGTAACAACCCTGTTTGACTGACTGAAACAGCAAGGGAAGGGGGAAAGGGCAGAACCATTTCCTTAGGCTATACTACTAACATTTCCTGCCTGTAGGAACTCAACGGGTGCAGAAAAGGATCCTGATGGTGTGCCAAAAGACCTGGATGTCAGTGAGGGCTGGGGTAATAGGAACAAGACAAGACTTAACAGTGTAAGTGCAGGATGTTGTATTTCAGGGTCTGATTTAGGACACCCAGCGCTACTCATCTAGAACCTCCTTTCAGTCCATTAATCCCAGGATTCCTCTGAAGCACAAAGTAATGTCACTGTGAAAAAGGCACACACTGTTCTGGGCTACAGCTGTGGGCCACTTGAAGGGGAAGCAATATCAAAGTAGAAATTTGGAAGATAAAATCTTTGGACTTCGGTATCTAATGCAAATGGTAGAAATCTCTCTGATGTCTGAAACCTGCAATGTAGCTAAATTACAAGCAAGTTCTGGTAGAATCCACTGCATTAGTTGGGCTGGACTGTGTACACTTAATTGTCTCATCACCTTACTGGCCCAATAATCTGTTCTTATTCCTTCAGGAGACTGAAAAGTGATTTCACAAATGAAAAGATAGTCATAAAGCAATTACAAGAAAATCTATGGAAGTTCAAGACTACAATTTCCACATTTCATTCATCTAGAAAGCCAAAATGAGAACACAAAAGAATCTTGAGAAGATGCAGCCAGCACACTGACGTGGTTGCTACTGAGCTTTTTGGAGCTGTTTTCTTGCTAGGACAGCCCCTAATTAAATTATACATCTCAAGGACAGGGATAATAATGAAAAACAGTTATTCTTGTTCCCGTTATGAAGTTAAAATCATTAAATCTTCAAGAAATCTTGTCAGCTGAAAGGGAGAGACTTCCCCAGGACTATGAAGAGGGCAACCCTCTCCAGAGGGTTAAATAAAGACAGTAAAATGATTCAGTGACCAGCAGCAACACACATATCACACAATACTGACAAATTCATTTAGCTCAAGGTGGTCCTTTCTCAGCCTCACTCTCTGCTTCTTGCACCTGTGCTGACTTTCACTGTTCAGCTTTTTTTTCAGATCCTTTCCCTGTATGTGTGGGCCACAGGGATGGGTCCCCTGGCTCTCCAAGCTGGCAGAACATCTCACTTGCATCTCAGTAATCAAAGGAGATTTAGAAGCTATCAGGTGGGCTCTCTCCCTCAGAATCCTCTCAGTGCCACAAATCAGTAGCTTTCAGGAAGACGGCTGCTGCCAGCACGAGCTTCGATAATAGAAATGGCAGCTGAAATTTAAACTTAGACATTTCTATTACTCAGAGGAAAATGTGCAGTCACAGATGGTTTTCTCATCATCTGAAATTTCAAACTGCTGCATGGAATGCTCTGGGGCCCATTTCTCACAGAGACAATGGCTTGCTTTAGAGTAGTTTTGTGACTTTCTGGGAAGAGCCCGGCATTGGTACAGGAGTTGTAAGCTGAGCTGATCATCACCCTAAAACACCCCAGCGGGATCAATAACTTTGTGATTCTGCCTGAGATCAGCCTCCCTTTAGCCCTTCTGTCATGACAGACAAGTCAGACTGATGGGGCACAGGATGAACTAAATATGGTCTGGGATCTTCAGCTGACAGGGGATGTGTAAAGGATGTGTAAGAATTGTGTAGGTTTACTAGCTGTGCACCTGAGAGGCATACAACCTCACACTCCCTTTTCATGCATCTCCTGTCACCTCCTCTTCCATGCTACTGCACCAAAATCTACATGCAGGAGGAGGGAAGAGAGGTTCTGGCAATGTCACCAAAGGGCTGCTCAATTCCAGGTCAGCCAGCAACTTTAAAGGGAAGCTGAGTACATTGTCTTCTCTTGAGAAGTAAATATACATACACATTCTCTTTGTACATAGTAAAATATTTAAATATGTAAAAATATGGATTATAATTAGGGGAAAGTTGGAATAGATTTGAATGTTTAGCATACCCGCGGTAGTTCTTGTTTGGTTTCTGTGTGATGCCCTCCCCACTAAATGATACTTCACTGTAATTTTGCCCTCTCAGTGCAATCATGTAAATTTTGCTCTTGTTCATTTTTTCTTCCTTTGCAAGCTCTGATGTGGTTATCATGACCAACCTAGAGGGGAGGAGGAAAGGACATCCATGGAGTTGGGGCTTGCAGGATTAAAGCTTCTGGGATTGAGTGGGGAGGTTTATTCCCCAGAGTCCCACAGGGATGCCCTTGATATACAGAAGTCAATATGCTGTAATGCCCATAACTCTATATCCAGGGAACTGGGATTTCATACCAACCTCCAGATGTAATAATATCTTCTGCAGGAACCTACATGTTGATCAAGGGAATTTTTGTGTGAGTCCAGAGATCATTCATCTTTGGAATGGGCTCTATTAAAAATGACAGATCTTTGAATTTGTCGGTATCTGCTCTCTCATGGCTCTGCTCCATTTGGAGAAATTTACAGCTGTGCAAATTTATTAGGGTTTTGCAGGAAAGCAAATGCTAAGCTCATCACACAATTATCATTTTTGCTGTTAAGCTTCTTCCTATTTTTGTTTATTTATTATGCCAATGTATTTCAAGCCTTTTAGCTGGAACGCCCTCATGCGCCCACATTTTCCCCTCCAGGAATTTGTTAAAATTGTTTGCTGGATATGTGAACTTGCCTCCTTGTTTGGACCTTTTTAGCACTAGACCCCTCAGACCTGCAGATAAAGGTTGCAAACCATTGATCAGGGCTATGCACAAGGGAACAGAAGCAGCTGTTTGTCCAAGCCTGGAAAACACTAGTGACAAAGCTAATTAATTCATTTCTCAGCTCCATGCCTTCTGTTTAATGCACATGCTAGCAGTGAACCACGTTATTTCACTGCAATCCAAATATCTTGTGGTAATGTGGCAATGTTCCTCTAACGTTTATTGAAATATTCATTAAAAGCTACAGAGGGAAAACAGTATTTTGGTTTGCTTCTCCTGATGGGTTTTGTTTCCCCCATTTTGTTTCACTCTGAATCCTCAATGTTTATATTACATATGATGATGTTTCAATATTATTGAAACTATTAAAAGTTTTCTTAATATTGTCAACTTTTATTCATAATATTGTTTCAATAAAATGCCTATTTTTCTACATGAGCTTTCTCCCTCATGACTATAACAGATCTCACTAAAGCTCTAATTTCAAATTTACTTGCTGTGGAGCATAAAATGTGAGCTTCCTGTTCCATCTACTAATACACACACCACTACCTACATGGACAAGCCGTGCACCTGAACAGAAATCTGCATTTCTATAGTTTGAAGTACAATAAGACATAAAAATCCCTAACCCTTCATGCCCTGTGCCACAATTTCATCCTGTAATTGTGAATCTTACAATTTATCTTGAGAAAGGAGGAATACAGTGATGCAATATACACTTTTGTGCATGTACAGGCACAGGCTGCCAGACTTCGTGGACACTCAAGAGCAAAGTTTCCACTGTCTTTACCTCAACTCATGAGTTTTACTTCCTTTATTTTCCAGTTCTCTCCCCCATCAACTGTGTTCATAATTCTCTTTTCAAATGTTCTCTGCTTGTAGGTTTAAGTAATACAACCTGGGAGTAGAGAAGGACTTCAAAGGAAAACCAGATATTATCCATAGTACCCACACTGATCCCCAGGTCACATCAACAAAAATTTCCTCAAAAAAAAAAAAAAAGACAATAAAGTCCCTAAAAGTGTTTTACTAAAAATTTCAGCCTTCTCTTTTTGTTACCTAGGTGTCTATTTGGACAGTAGAGGTTGATGATAAAGTTTTCTGACCTCTTGCTGTTCCTCTCCCCAGTGGGAGGATCAACTTGATGTTGAAATGTGAAAAACTTGTTGGTGGGCAGATTCACTAACACTGAAGAGGTTTCCACAACGGAGCAGCAGAAATTGAATTTTAGCACCTGATTTGTGCCCAACTCTTGACACAGAGTCCTTCCTCAGGGATTTTTAAGTCCTCCTCTAAGAACTATTTTGCTTCAAAACTTTCTTCCCCTCAACCAAGAGATCGAGGGTCCCTCCTGATAGCTGGATCTGAAACAGGAGCTTTGATCCAGTGCCTGCTGAACTCTGTTGGTCTCGGGCAGCATCAGAAGATGCTGGATCAAGGCTGGAGGTTCTGGAAAACATTAACTAGATATGGTGTGTGGAAGCAAGAGATAAAGCTGGTAGAAAGGGGAGAGGGGGAGGAGCAGGGAAAGAAAAGCATTCCCCTGAAGGTTTTCTTACTCATTTTACACAACACTTCAAACCACATAGAATTTTTCAGCCTTTACGACTGAGTGCTCTGGAAAAAATGAAAATCTGCCATGTCACACGAAAGAGCAGGCAAATAAGTGCTTTTCCTGTCTGAATACAAATGATAATGTATCTTCTCTCTTTCTCTGGTGCTTTGTCATATCAGCCTCTGTCTTACTGTATTTTCAAGAGAACTACCTGGCCCTCTATTCCTGTTGCACAAAACAAACTAAGACATTGCCCATTTTTGCACACTGAGAAAAATCCCCTGTTAACCTAAGATTTGTTCTGCAGGATTCCCATGATTCAGCTGAAAGGGAAAAAAACATTCTCCTGTGTGAGAAAGGGTTTAATTGCTCTGGTTAGAAGAATTAATTCAGATAAGCAAAGAAAAAAAACCAAAAAACAAGAAAGAGAATGACTGTTTGGAAACTGAATTTTGCTCTAGGATATGCATCTGTAACTTCTTCTGAAGTTAGCAACATATCAAAGGCAGGATTAGGCCATAGGACATGTACATCACTAGCCATGGATCCAGACCAAGGGTGGGAACAAAGGCCATCTTAATAAGCTGCAAACAGCAAATATTTTCGTTGCCCACCTGCTCCATTTCCGTAAAGGTGCTCTGCTCCTCATCTTCCTCCTCGATATCCGACTCTCCCACAGCAATAGGAACACAAATGGACAGGTCAGGATTGGTCATGAAATCATCATTTTCTGTAATTCCTAGGTGTTTCTCCCCATTTTTGTTCATCCCATCCTCCGTGTGGTTCTCCTTGTGGTTCTCCATGTCTTTGCCGAGCTCGGCGGTGGTGTGGCTGTTCACACAGTTGTTAAGGGCCCCTGGGTTCTGGGCAGCGAGCTTCATCATTGCCTTCTTTTCAGCTGTTGTCTTGGGGTGCCGGAGGACGTTGCAGCAGAAGTTCCACATGGCTTTTTTGGCGTACTGGAGGCCCCTGTTGATCCGAGCAAAAGCGAGCTGCAGGTTGTTCATCTCCCCATCCTCGTCCGGTGCCGAGAGGTTGTCAGCGCTGAAGGAGCTTAGCAGCAAGGCAAGGAACAGGTTGAGCACCTGAAATCAACAAATTTGAAAGGAAATCAGTGAATCTTCAATGTGGAGGTCTTGAAGACAGGAGGGTCTGAGTTTCATATCGTCTGTATTTGAGGGAGTTCCCCAGGTGGTTTCAGTAGGAAAAGGAGGTCTGAAGGCACTTCCAAATACCTTGATTTCATGTGCAGAAATACACCATGGCCACACTCAGACATTCCCTTTCCCAACCCCCCAAAATACAGAAAATAAAATATTAAGCTCAGAAGCAGTATACAAAATGAAATTTTCATTGGAGGCTACATGTTGTAAATACTCTCAGTGGCGGTGGGACGATGAGTTCCCTCTAATTGCCCATATTCCATCTTGGAGAAAATAACTAATTACAGCACTAATTGATATCCATAAAGGTACTGTTTTCAGGTAGAGAAAGACTACAGAAAGAAGGTTTTCAGGACCTTTTTGCTTTTTAGTCAGTGGGAATACTGTTATTTATATTTCATAGTAGATGATATATAGTGACCTGGACATGCTCAAGAAGTGGGTCTATCTATGGCAACATCCCTGCAGCCTTTCAGTGCTTAAAGGGGGGTCTACAAGAAAGATGAGGACAAACTTTTTAATAGTATTGTTGCAATAGGACAAGGGGAAATGGCCTTAAACTGAAAGAGGGGAGTCTCTTACTAGATATAAGGGAGAAAATTTTTAAGATGAGGACGGTGAGGCACTGGCACAGGTTGCCCACAGAGGTGGTGGATGCTCCATCCCTGGAAACATTCAAGGTCAGGTTGGACTGGGCTCAGAGCAACCTGATCTAGTTAAAAATGTCTCTATTCACTGCAGAGGTTTGGACTAGCTGACCTTTAAAGGTCCCTTCCAACCCAAACTATTTTATGATTCTATGATAATTATATACATAGGCATGGCACTTAAACCAAACAGTACAGTTGGAAACATTGCTAACATTTGTATGCATTTTCACAGACAGCCTTGTTTTAAATATCCTCTGGGCCATGAAGAAAATCTATTGTGACTGTGAATAAACACCTAAGAGGTCAAATAGCTTCAAAAACTTTTCCCTCCAGGCTAAAACAAGCCATCACAACCAGACTACTGTAGCTAAATATGAACACGGTTCACTCCCAAAACAGGTTTGGTTCTGAAAATGCTGTTACTAGTCATGAAAAAAATATGTGAAGATTTTCACAGGGGTATGAGAAGACCCAAACTGAACTGGAGACTTGGATTCCTCTTGTTCTTGCAACTTAGAACTGTCTACCTTTGCTGGTAAGATTAGACACAACTACACACCTGAGTGACATATTTGATGATTTAAATCTCTTTTTACACCCCCACCCCACATAAATAAAATTATATCCGATAAATAAAACCATCTTCTTCTAGAAGGCTATTCCCAGTAATATCTCTCACACCAGCTGCTGTATATAGGAGGTTACACCTGCCTGTGGTCTGAGAAGGAATGAATTACAGTTTTTGTGCTGGATTCACAAAGACAAGAAGTTAACACTGGAGGTAGATGCCTGGGATGACAAGAATGGGGCAAAGGTGACTGAAACCAATATCAGGTAAAATATATTTAACCCAAATAAACTGGGATCAGATTGCCTGGTATCAACTCAACTGCTGCCTATACAAGGTGGGTGGTTGCCAGCTCTGTGGCACAGCGAAGGAGAGATCAGTGCTGCAGCACTTCTGACATTTATAGCAATAAAATTGACTTCGTGAAGATATTTTATCTATGACCTCTTAATGACACCAGGAATACCTGTAAGTCCCCTGACTTCTCTCTTTCTGGTAGTATTTTAAATGGATAAAGCCTGCTAGACCAAAATAAACAATATAAAAAGTACTTCTACTTAACTGGACCTTACCAAAACGCCTCAATCTATTGCTATCGGCCCCCCACCCTGTTGTCTCTTATTTCAAATATTCAGAATATGTGAGATGAAACTCTGAAAACCTGGTCTTAATCACTCTGATGACACTGCACTTGAAGTGTCCTGTCAGTATTGTAAAGTACCCTCTGCAATCACTGTGATTATAAACAAAAGCAGTCGGTAGCGCAGCAGTTGCCCACGTTCATTATGAACCACTGAGTAAACTATCACTGTGCTGAGCACTGCCCTGCTCTGGAGGTAAAGGGAGATTAAAGCTGCTTGTTTCTTAGCTGGTCCATCATACTGGAGTGTCAGTGGCAGCTTGTGAGGGTCTCTTTATCACTGCAGTGGTCTGGTATGAATCAATCTTTCATTTCATACCCCACTCAGGCGCATTGCAAGTGATGGGAGAGGTATTTGAAAACCAGAGGACTGGATATACAGCCAAGCAGGTGGGAGTCCCTGATAGAACCCCTCTAGCAATTTTCAACCAAGTTTGATAGGAGGGTGAGGTCTAGAGATAGCCACATTGCTACAAGTGTCCTCAAAATAAACATGTGTGTAAAGAAGAGACACTTCCCAGGTCACCACTGCAGAAAGAGCTTGGAACAAGCCACAGAATGTTTCTACTTCCTGGTGACAACCTACGGACATAGGAAGAAGCTGGAAGAAGGGAACAGATAAAGAAATCCAGAATAAAAATATTCTGGACTTTATAGGTGAAATTCAGTTACTTTATCAGAGGGGTCTGCTGATGTTTCAGGTTGTCTGGCACACCTGCACCAGACCTACAGGATGCCTGTGTTCTTCTTAAGCTCCAGCCACCACCCAACCAGGACACAACGAGACGTTGCAGGAGGCAACTGAGTCACTCATCAAGGATGGCAGCTGCCTCCAGCCTCAGAAACCAAATCTTGAGGGTCTGATGAGACGCCTAAGCCCCATTTCAATCAATAGAAATTCATTGTGTAGACAGTGGAGACTGACCAAACACAAGTGACTGAGCTAGGGTTACATGAATCTGCCAACTGACCCTGCCATGGCCAAGTCATCCTGAAGCAATTGACCAACAGGACATACTGTTATGGGAGAGCTGTTTCCAGCTGGAGGCCAGCATGGATACCTCAGAGTATCCCCAGTGGTCCTAGACAAAAACTTAGTCAAGCCCTAGATCTCAGCAGACTAGCAGTAGCTCAGATGTCTTCTCCATACATGAATACCTCCGTGTAGGCACACAAATTTTGTTAGCTGAAGCTGAATTTCATCCTGTACTTCATTAATTTTGCTGTTCCCAGAATAACTTGTTTGAAATTCCTTGTTTTGCTTTTCTGTATTTATTTCAGACATCAAACTACAGTTAGATAAGTTTTCCTGGATACACCTGCAGGTGTATGTAATAGGGGGTAACACCCTTAATGTTGTTATTTACCATGGATTATAAAGGCAATGTTGTTTACTTACCAGAAGCACAGCTGACGTTTTACACAAAGAGCTATTTGCACTTCATGCTTTTAGCCAAAAATAAATCTGAAATATCATTCCCTCCTTCCTTTATGAGCAGGTAACCTCAGAGTTGCATTGTTGGGCATTCAGATAGGGTGAACTGCTGCATAAGCACTTTATGTTTACTTATTCTCCCCATTTCACCACACACTGCATTTTCCAGAAAAATATATGCCTAACCCATGACACACCACATTTCCTGTAATAGGTTACTAATAATATCCAGTCCTCCTGGCTGCTAAGGCAATGCTTTCAGTTAAAGTAAAAGCAAGCTAAAGATTACCTCAGTTTTCAAAAGCAACAGCAGATTTGTTTGTCCATATGTATCCCCTTTTAAAAGAAATCTGCTTTCCAGTGACACCAAGCAGCCAGACTGTGAAAGCAGGTCGCTTTTTTGATCTTTGAGGTCAGGAATCAAATGACAGATGCACTCAAAGAAACCCCCAATTCCTTTAGTATAATTGTGTTAAGTGTTTAGCCTAATGACAATCCAGCATGCTTTCCAAAGCTTGTAACTTTGGTTGTGCCATTACAAAGCACAAAGGATCAAATTAATCCAGACTAATGTCAGGTGCTTCCCTGAGGTGCTTAAACTGGAGGAGTTTTCCTAGGATGTCTGTAGACAATGGAGACAGTTTGGCATCCCAGGAGATGTTGAAGAACTGAACTCTCTGGTGGTGCCTATCAAAGCCTAACTTAGTTTGGGTTTATTATCTTAGAGCTAGATGAAAGCTAGAGGACCTATCAATGCAGGTCAAATAACTAACATAAAATCACAGAGTATCTCAAGTTGGAAGGATCCACCCATAGGAATGAGGCTACTCCCTCATTTCCCTTCCATTTTTTTTATTTACCTTGACTTGGTGATGGATGAAGGGCTATAAATCTTTATGTATTTAACCTTCCATCTGTCATTCAGTCAGAGAGTGTGCAGCCCTAAAGCTCTCCTGCCCTCCTGTGAATTGATTCAGCACTGAGTTCTCTACCCTGCACTCTCCCCATGCCACCCAGACGGCGGGGAGGGGCTTTGACACCGTGCTCGGTGCTGCACAGAATATAGGCTGAAAATCCACTGGGAAGTCTAAAGCCATTTCTTAGCAGACTGAAAATAATTCTGTATTTCATTTAGGTAGTAGCAAGAATGATGTTGCACCTGCACAAGTTCAGGGGCAGGGTTGAACCATCTCCAAAGCAAGGACCTCAAATACTGGTCTTCTTTGCTGCCAGAAGATCTCATGTGAGCTCACACACACAGCTTCTCCTGTAGTGGGATCTGCCTTGACCACAGACTGTCCACAAAACAAGTGAGTTTGATTTTCAAGCCCTTCATCTTGTCTGTGCAGGATGTTTAAATGATCTTTCACGCTGAGCAGCAACTAAGAGCAGACTCTCTCATCTGCCCAGACCACACAGGACAAATCAAAGGCTGTAATCAAAGATGGGATGCTCCTTGCAGGGGGAGGTTCACAGAGCAGAGCAGTTCAGGAGCTGCTTTCAAGTGCAGTTGTTTGCTTCTAAACCCACAGGACCCTTCAAGCAACACCAGTACCGTTTTCTCTGCAGGACACAGAGGATAGGAAGGACAGCTGAGGGCAGCTACAAGGGACCTGCATCACTTGAGGGTGCTTCCCTGTGGAGGAAGAATCTCCTAGGAGACAGCCAAACAGGTTTTTCTGTAACAACAGTGTACAGAGCAGAAGACATGCCCCACCAGTGAAATCTCTCATGCAAAAAAGCAAGTTGTTAAAACAAATTGTAACTGTGGCAGCTCATTGTCACTGCTGTCACTCAGCTGCACAGGAGAGCCCAGACAGTGCAGCACATGGGGTACCTGCCAGGATCATAAACTACTTATCTAATAATTTTTTTGAGAATAAAACAGGACCTATAGACTTCAACATATGCAAATATGCTTCCCTGGCAGTGCTTGGTAGACACAGGCCAGCTAGAATCTCTTCAGGCACTCTCTGACCAGTGAAAAAATCTGATTTTCTTCCTTCCTGTTTGTTTTTGGATGGCAGTGGACATCTGCACTGTTTTTTGGCTAGCACAGACGGGAAAGATGCAGTTTCCTCTTTGGAGACCTTGATGACTTCTAGCAAGCTTAATACAAGAGGTACCAATTATTATATTTTGTTTACTGTCCAAAATCCATGAAGCTACAAAGAAAAACTGCTCAGAAAGGGGTTTTCACTGCATCATGTTAATGTTAGATCTTAGTCTGAGATCTGCAGTAATAGGTCATGTAGTTAGTCTCTCTGCTACTGGAGGATTACTAGTTTCCTTGGAAGTGTACTTTCCAATCCTTCGTACACATTCATCCCAGGGCAAAGTTTACTAAGAGGGAGTACTCCTGCAAAAAGCAATTTACATGATCAGTTATTTTCCATATTCCCTTTTCTATTATTTCAGATATTTGTGCTTGGATAAGAAGTTTATATCCTCCCAGGCCAGTTTTTCTTTATCCTGCAGTCAGTCTCACAATCCCATTCTTCTGATATCTTACTTTCTCACTGTCAAAATGATCATGATACCAAAAGACTGGCACAAGGTCCTCGTGGCCTGAGGCAGGTGGGGGAGAACACAGGATGGAGCAGCATCAATGTCCTTCATGTTTTTTTCCCAAGATCAGCTGGGAAAACACATAGAAATGGGAATAGAAATTTCCTGCCTTACAGCTGCACAACTTCCCCAGTGGGCTGTGTTTGAACCTACAAGCAGGCTAGTAGTTGTAGATGAGAGGTTTGTGGGGCACTATAGTACCAGACTGTTGGAACAGGAATTTTTTTCTTATCAACTCTGTATTAATCTCTTTGGTGAAATAACTGGTTTGTCGGCTTAAATATAAGAAAATAAAATTTAATAAAAACTATGCACCAAATACAGCCTATTTCCTATGCAAAATCCCTGAACTACTTTATGATGGTAATGAAAGTGGATGTTATCCCCAGGAAAGAAAAAAATGCAAGTAACATAGTAGGAATAATTTTTTCATATGCAAATACA
Source organism: Myiotriccus ornatus (assembly GCA_036023395.1). Taxonomy (NCBI): domain Eukaryota; kingdom Metazoa; phylum Chordata; class Aves; order Passeriformes; family Tyrannidae; genus Myiotriccus; species Myiotriccus ornatus. The sequence goes on along the minus strand of JAYRBT010000082.1, from coordinate 4,630,645 downwards.
AAAGTGGCTATAATTTAAGTGATTTCATGTGAATGATTTCTATTTACCCTCAGAACGAAGAGAACAAGGCCTGATTTCACCCCCGGCCTCAGCTACTACGTGCACTTCCCTGCCTGTGCAGAACAGTGCAGAGAACAGAACATGCTTGGAATGCTCATCCCTGAGCATGGCTGGCACTCACACTGTCTCGAGGGGAGTTGAAGCATCCAGACTTCTCTCTATAAGCAGACTGGGTCCAATCCATATGGGCTGAGGAACTTGAGCCCAGTGTGTTCCATCCTAAAGCTGATGGCTGCACACATGAGATCAAATTAACGAATAAAAGTGCCTTTTCTCTCTGTTGACTGTGAACAATAAGTCTGGTGGCTGATACAGCTGTAGCTATCTTCAGGTAGACTCTATAAACTGGGTGAGATGAATGTCTTCCCTATCCTACCAGTGCTTTTGTGGTATTTACCATAAGGCTGGGAGTTCTGCTGACCATTCTCCACTTCAGGTAGTGACACTGTGATTCCCCACATAATTGGTGGTCTCTTGTGCAGCTGTTTGTATTTAAGCTGTGCAGGGCAGAGAAGTGATGCTGGATGGCAGTTGTTGATGGTATGTGTGCGGGTGGGGGAAACTGTCACCCAGTTTCTCATTTCAGAGGTTAAAGGGGTATCCATAATTTTTTGAGCAGATTTCTCAGTGTTGTTCTCACCACTTTTCACAGAAGCAAATCTTCCTGAGTAATGGAAGGGTCGATTAAGCCTCTTAATTATACTTCACATCACCTCTGTGCCACAGAAGAATTTTTTCTTTTGGTCATTTTAAGCTACCATTCATCCCTCCGCTCTGTGACTGGAGCTGTAAAGCTTCACTAGCACTGGGGTACATCAGATCTGGCTTGGGCACCTCCACTGGGAGGGACAAGCAGGCAAAGGGAACACCTCAGCATTGCTGTCAGCCTGAAAAAATGGATCACACGATGAAAATGCCTCTCAGGGAGGAAGGCTGATGTGAGAGGGGAGGCTGGCATGTCCCCAGCTCCTGTCTCACAGAAACCAACCTTCCCTCTGCCTCTCCTCAGCCCCAGCTTCTGCAGCACCCCAAAAGCTGGAAGAGAGAGGGGCCTATGTCCTTGTCACTTAAAACACAGTCCTTGAAACACAGATCTGAAGAAATGCATGACAATTCTTACCACAACCTGATGGTTGCTTCATGTTGCCGAGTCGTCTTCTTTTGTTACCCACCCATGTGAACAGAAATGTGCAGACAAGCTGTACCACTCCAAGTGCTGGTCAAGAACTGTTGAACTGAATTTAGATTTCTCTTGTAGCCAATGACTTTCAGTGGTATTTAAAATATGTCCCTCAGAAATATCAAAAGATGAGTCTTTGGAAACCCACTGTTTTCTGATATGAAATTCTTAGTCTCCAAGTGCTATATGAGAGGAGGGTGAGATAGTGAGTGGAGGCAGATAAATTCTTTCCCCTGGTAGAGCCACAGCATAAAAACAAACATGTTCCCGCAGGTTTTTCATCAGATAGCAAAACAACACTAATTCACCAGCATAGCAAGAGCTCCCTCAGAGCTGCTATGGACTTCTCAAGCCACTGTCTAGACAGAAACGAAACGTGCTATCAGACAAGTCTAGTTGAACAGTTCTCCCAGCAAAAAACAGCTGTATTTGGGATGTTGAAGGCTCAACACTCCCCAAAAGCTTTAGGGAAACTATGGAAAGTTTATTGGTTACACACTAAGAGACAAATACATTTATGCTAAGTCAACAAAAGCGTTTAGCTGTTGTGGTAGTGAGGATGTCAGGACGATTAGAGAGCCAGAGAGACTGCACAGGTTTGGACTGACTCAACACACTTGAGACCCTTTGCTACTGCTGCTCCCCGTAAGGATTGATGACAGGTGAGAAACTCCCGTGTCATCCCTGGAATATTTTCACTAGCTGTATGCAAATGAGACCTCATCAGCTGCTCTACTAATTATTATACGATGACTAGACACAAGAAAAAAACCCTCTAATTTTGGAAGTTAAAGCTTTGTGGGCTTTACCTGAGTTTACCCACAGAGAGGGGGACACCCAGCTGTGACCAAGGATTGTGCTAGTTCTGCACTCTGTCATCAGGAGGCCATTTATGTCCCTTGGGCAGTCAGGACTGGAGATCAAGGGAAAGAGGTAATTCCCATTCACACATGGCAGAAAACCTCTGGGGAAAGGTAAGCCACAGTGCACCAAAAGGATAAAAACCCACATGGAAGCAGAATAATGATGAAAGAAAACCAGTGATAATGGCCACAGTAAGCAATGTCTTCCCTGCAGCCAATATATTACACCAAAGAAAAACCAACTTAAGGGTAGGCCCAGAAACTCGAAAAATAAATCAGACATCCAAGAAATAATTAATATAAGCTTCACCTTTTTGCCTTTAAAAATGTTACTTTCTGATCCATTTCCCAGGTTTAATATTGTAATCTGGGTTCCATCACAAAAATACACTTTCCTATTAAGTGGAATGTGAAAAGGATACCTCTTTGGTGAATTTGGGAGGCGTAAGGAGGTTCTGATTTTATGCATTTTGCAAGTGCAGATTCCTGGGAGGGCGGAACAAAGCGACAGAGCTGCCTGCCAGCCAAGGAGGGTTTCTTTCAGAAAGGCTACAAAACAGATTTCTACTAGTCATTTTGCATAGTATGAAATCTCCTGCCTTCACAGCACGTGGCTGGGCTTGAGGCTTTCACACACCCCTGTTGGAGAAGATCCGTAACTCAAAAGTGGGACAACCCTCCACATTTCATTAAAGAAACAGGGCAGGAGGGTTCAGCAGCAGTGGTGCCAGTTACATACCCAAAATGAGGGCCAAGCTCTGCAAGGAAGGTGGTGCTGACACACACCCCTCACTGCTGTCCTAAAAAGTGACCCATATCCTCTGCCATCATCTGCTCTTGGCTTAGCTGTGGTTAATTCTGCAGGTTTTCTTAGTGCTTCCTAAAGCCCCAGGGAGATATCCTTGGGAAGAAAGGGAAGGAGATGGGTGTCCTTTCTTCCTACAGGATAAAGCTGTGTTTGTCAGAGAAGCATTACTAGAAACATGAGAAGAGCACTTCATGGAGGGCTGGCTACCAGCATCCTTCAAACCAAGCCTGTGCTCAAACACATGATCAAAGAAAGCCCTTCTTTCCAGGTGTGACGACCTCATCTTTGACTTCCCTCTTATGTCAGGAAATACAAAAGTGTTTTGCTGATGTGGAAATTTGAAAATTGGGGGGGAGGAGGGGTATTAATTTTATTCTCTGCGTCTGGCTGAAATCCCAGCAACTGGGGTTACTGAAAAACTTATTTAGTGAAAGGTGAACATAAAACTGAATAAGCAAAGGAAAAAGTTGATGGTGTAAATTGTCCATAAGAGCATTTTTACGAGTGTATGCTCACTGCCAGTCTTCCAGGGAGAAGGGAGGCACTGAGACCTAGGCAGCTAGTCCATTTTATGATCTAAAAATTGCATCTACAGTAGTAAGCAAAGGCATGCCAAAGCTTGTTCCCCATCCCTGAGGGTAAGCAGCTGACTGCTCTTCCCCCAGGCAGGATTGCTCCCTGGCTGCTGTCCCCAGCCAGGACTGTTCCCTGAAAGCCCAGGCATCAGTTGGGATGGGGTGGCCAGGGAATGTGCTAACCAAGACAGAGGAGGGACACTCACAGTGTTTGTTTTCATGCTTAGTCAGTTTGTAGAGGCAGCCACCTGCCTGTGTTTTCAAGCAGAGATTCTTCAGCAGGCATTTTGCACTTGCCAAACCTCCCAGAAACGGGACGGCATCACATCTAAATGTGGGAGACAAGAAAATTACAGGAGGGGAGAAGGGACATGGAAGTCTTCCAGGAAGAAACCTCCATACAAAGGAGTTTGTAGCACAAAGACCACGAGAGTGCTCTTAGTTGTGCAGTTGCAACAAAAGAGAATACACGAGGGAGGGCAGAAAGAGAAGGGAACTCATGGTGGGGAGGAGGCTACAAACAGAGGGGCAGGGGAATTAACTGCTAGTAGAGCTGCTTAAAAATTGCCCGTCCCCAAGAACATATGTAATTCCTCTTTTCATCTCCATGAAAATTCAGCATGGAAAATCTCAAGTATACTTAAAACCAAGTCCTAAGATAGTTAGAATGTACCCTTTTCATGAGAAAATACTACTATGACCTACGGATGGCAAAGCTTCTGTATAAAAATTGTCTTGGTCAAAAAAAACCAAAACCAATTCTGCACTGAAATAATTGCAAGAGTCTCAAAAAACTTCAGGACAGAGTCTTGGAATTTGTTCGTGCATTGGGGAAGGTGAAGTCAAGATACAGGATGAGATGGACCTTGCCAGAACATGACATGAAAGTCAGAAATCCAAAGCAATGTGAAAAGAGGAGATTTGTTTAAAGTGTGGCACTAGGAAGACTACAGCAGAGATATGGGGCAATGTGAAAGAGAGAATTACTATAACACCTTTCCTACAAAGACAGGTTAAGAGAGTTGGGTTAGTTCATTCTGGAGAAAGAAGGTTCAGGGGAGACCTTACAGCAGCTTGCAGTACCTAAAAGGGCTACAAGAGAGATGGAGAGGGACTTTTGCAAGGATATGGAGTGACAGGACAAGGGAAGACGGCTTTAAACTGGAAAAGGAGAGATTTAGATTAGATATAAGAAAGAAATTCTTCACTGTGGGGGTGGTGAGGCACTGGAAAGAGTTTCCCAGAGAAGTTGTTACTGTCCCATCCCTGGGACTGTTCAAGGCCAGGTTGGATGAGGCTTTGTGCAACTTGGTCTAGTGGAAGGTATCCCTGCCCATGGCAGAGTGGTTGAAAACAGATGATCTTTAAGGTCCTTTCCAACCCAAAACATTTTATGACAATCAAGGCCAGAACTGACCAAAAAGAAAGAAAACACATTTTAGGTAGGAGAAAATTAAAGGAAGGGGAGATTTGGATCATATTCAATAAGAATTCATTTAAACAAGATTCTGGCTAAGGATGCCCCAAACGATACAGGAAGAAGAAAAGTTAACACAGGAATCCACAGTCAGCAAAACAGAACACTAGGAAGAAATGTGGAGCAGTAGCAGGAGACCAAAGGACCCCCTTGACTGCAGGAATTTCTTACTGCTCAGTAAGATCCCTGAAGGCAGGACGTTGGTATCTAATCCTGAGTACTACATTTAGTTTCCAAATCCATTCTTCAGCATATTTCCTTGGGAAGCCACAGACCATGCTGCCATGCATGTTCTAGGTGGAGAAATGCAGATACAAATACGCACTGTCTGTGGGAAAGATAAATTCCAGTATCTCTTAAAGATCATGCACCTGCTAAGAAGGCTAAGGGTGTCATGCCAGCTGATTGTTTCACATATTCTTTTTAACAAGATATTTCTAGAGGCAACTGTTAGAATGCTCTACTCACTGCTTAGTTTTGGTGAGGAAAAAATAATATTTTAAACTTTTTTTTTTTTTAAAAAATATAAGATGTTGAGGAGTAGTGAACAATGTATTAAATTTGTACCACCTGGTCCATTTTAACCTTAAAACCTTTGCCTTTTCATCAACACATGCTAGGAATAATTCTGTTGTCGTTACCCTTTCAATGACATCCAGACAACTCGTACTGACATTAATAAAAAGAGACACATTCAGTTGTACCTACCTTTGCACACTCTTGTCCAATTAAATTTGACTCAGTGTCTTCTAGATTTTTAATAACTACCCGCCTATTAGCAAGCTTAACCACTGACAAAACTCTATTTACACTGTGAACCAAGGACACATGTAGAACAAAAAATAGGCAGTGTTTTACCCTGCTAATGCCTACTATATCAACAGGGCTGCAGTATTCAAAATAAAAATTCAGCTCCTGTCCAAGTCCTGGATTGCAACCAAATCTCAAAAAGAATTCACTAGTATCTTTGCAAATAAAATATATAGGTGAATATATATATATATATGTGGTGGATCGCATTAAAAATATTTCATCTTGTCAGCAGTTTCTATAGTGGAGTCAATGCTTAAACAGTATTTTTAGAGAAAAAATTCTGATTTGGAAGCACAATTAGAACAAAAGGCATAAGGATGGTTTCATGCTAGGTTGACTGAACTAATGTAACAGCATTCTTCTTCTTCCATATTTCCAAGTCACCTCACACCCGTGAAGGTTAATGGGAGATATTTTGTATTCACTTATATATATACCTACAGAAGAGCACTAGCATTATTACCAGATTTTATTTCTCTCTGATATATCCCAGTGACTCATTTATGGATCAAGAAGCAATATTTATAATTCTACTGATTAAAATCTGCACCAAATGCCAAAATCTGGTACAGCCCACCAACGAATCTGCTTTGGGTTATTGTTTTTGGGAATTCACAGGTGAAAAAAAAAAAACAAAAAACCAAACATGTTAGTTCACTTTTTGTTTTCATCTTCCTTTCAGCTGCATCAGAAGCAAAAGCTTATTTATCTTCTGTAGGCCAACTGTTTGTTGGGATTTGGGCTATTTGTATTTTTAAAATCTATCTTTCTGTGGATGAATATTGCAGGGAAAAAAATGGCAGATTTTAGTAAATTTAGTAGATTTTAGTATATATTTGACAAGGATACCACATTTTTCAAGTACCTTGAAAACAGCAATTGAACACACCTGTCCCCTAATATAAGATGCAAGCTCAGATTTAGTCACCAAGCGCCAACATTCAGCTCTTCAGAAGAAACAGCTGAGCCTGTCGCATACAGACACTCATAAATCTGGATTGACAGAAGGAAGCAGATTACTTTTTAGGAGTAGATTTTGAAGACAGTTTGCCCTCCCATCTGTTCTCAGGTGCATTTCCCTCACATCTCTTGGGCAAAGCAGCCCTAACCTCCCCCAGCTTTGAACAGGCTCTACTTAATCTACCACACAATGGCATTCTGGAAAACCAGCAGTCTTTGATAGTCCATCATAACTACAGTGAGGTTAATTTCCCCAGACTTTTTAGTACCAGCATCTGGTGTTACATATGATGGTGGGAAATATCTACTCAGTAAAATAAATCACAGTTATTTATGTGCCTACGGATAAATCATGCAATTTTTAAAGCCTGGAGTCTGAGGCAAAAGGTTTTCATTTAAAGTAACCCATGTGAGGATGAAGGCTTTCCATCTCTGCTGGGAGTCATCAAAGGCAACTGGACTGATTGATGGTTGGTGTCAGGATTTATCCTTCTGAAGCATCACATGATGCCATCTGTTTCTGGTGGGCCTTTCATTACCCTTGAGGATGTTTAATACTTAAGTAGATACAGACAGATGTTTCAAAAAAGCATCGACTACCTGAGTGCTCTGCTTCCCAGTCACTTCTCAAGAAAGGATGGATAATGGGAAATACAAATAGCTAAAGTTGCTTTGGGACTCATGGACCACGCAGGTAGCTGGCATGAAAAATATGCAGGGGAAAGCTGGGAAATGTGCTGGGGTTTAGCTGCTTCCCTCTGAGTTTTGAATTATCCAGTATCACACCAAATGTTCCTGCTCCCAGCCCTAAGCGTACATGAGTAGAAGCAAAATGGACAGTAACATGCTGACAGTTGTTTTGACACTGTTTGTGTCCCCAGTTGTGCTTATTCATGTATTCTGGGCTGCTCTTCTGCAAAGCCGCACGTGACCCGAGAAGGAAGATTCGCCTCCCTTATGTAAGTGTCCAAGTTGATGAGACAGGCTCAAACGACACTTCCACTTCTCACTAACGATCCCTTCGGCTCCCTGGCTTCTTCTGGACCCTCCTGGCTTCTTCTGGACCCTCTAACTCTCCAGCCCCCGTCTCCAGTATTTCCCAGCTCTCATTATGGCTCCTGCAGCTCTCTGATGAGTCCTGCTCCTCTGTGGTGCCCCACACACCCTCCGCACGCCGCTCTGCAGATTCTGTCCATCCTGACGATGACTGCTACTGACATGCCTATTCCTGCCTGTTTATCTACAGGCCTTCTCAGCTGATGTAACCAAAACACAAATGCATGTTTCCAGAATGCTGGGAACTGCTGAAAGAGCAGATAAGGTGAACAAGGGCACCCAGGACGTGAACACTGGGGTGTAGAGAGAGAAGAGGGAAGGAAGTGCTCCAGCAAGACTTGGGACAACCTCAACATCTCTGCAAATCTCCTATGGCTCCCCATTTCCTTGAAAAAAGTTGTTCTTCCCCAGCTTTTATGTAGTTGCATCTTATCCCCTATTCCTTCCACTGTGCAAGAAGTGGGACTGGTGGACCCCAAGGAGAACACCCGCCTAGTGGTAGAAGTAAAACATATAAAGCTTGAGGATGAAGACCTCTACCGTGGTTTGAAAATTAAAAAATTAAGCCCTAAAATGCTGTAATCTGAGCTGTAATACCTTCTTACCAAACCTGCTCTCATTTCCAGCAAGCAGATCTAACCTAGTATTTGCAATTGGAAGGTACACAATATTTTAAAATTCTAATTCATTTATATTAATTATCAGATGCAATACAAATACTACAGTTCCCTCCAAGGGATTAACCTTTATTCACAGAGTGGATGTCTTCAGTGGCCCCCATGAATAAGAGCATGTTTGTCATTAAATGCAAAAATAATTACTTGATTCAGGGCAGCAAGTCTCACTGCAGCTCTTGAGTTAAGCATTTCTCTGGGAATAGACAGGAAAAACCACAAAAATGGGGCTTTGGTATTTTAGATTTGTACATAATTTGAAAAGAAAATAAAGAGATAGCTGTAAAAGTGCTATCATTCATCATCAGAGTTCCATTTTCATTTGTTTATTGGCACAGGTAATCTGAATGAATGAGGTCTCGTTCCTTTTGGGGTAAAACAACTCTCCATCACCCTGTAAAAAGTTTTATGGTCTTAAAATTCCCTAGTTTGATGCTTCATGTCTTTTAAAAGCATTGGAGTTTTGACATATCTTCCCTCAGTGACAGCCCTATCATGTCAGGCAGAAACACAAGCCTCCATCTGAAGATCACCTTTGACTGTCCTAATATGCTTTGGTTGTCTGAGCTCTTGAAATGTAAAACTGTAATGCACTTTTGCCTAGGCCTGCTAGAAGCTATTTTGCCATTACCTGTGATTTTACCACACGAGACAGTGGTAGTTCTCTAGACCCATTTCATTTAAACAAAGAGAAAATCTAACACATTACCATAAACCTCTTTCGAGCCCAGTATGGTCTGCTGAGAAATTTGCAGTGATGGAGATGTATCAACATTGGGTGAGACAGGAATTTATGGCTGCTTCTAGACTAATAAGTTAAATGTGCTCAAGAACATTTTCTGGCACTGAGGAGAGAAGCAAAAGATTATCTTGCTCCATAATATTAAACTTCTTCATACTCTGCACTGATCACAATTTTCAGCGGGGATAATGCCTTGCCTGTGAAACTCCCATAGAGCTGGCCAGTTGATGGATTCCCACATGGTGGGCTATCAGTTCTCCTTCACAGGTGGTCACATACACTCTTTCTTGTGTTTCTCAGTTAGATATCCTGGTGCTCATTTAGTAACAGCCAGTAATTGACTCTATGAAATGGTTTTAGACAGAAGCAAAGCCCCCATGCTGAAGACCATGCAATGCAAATAGCAGTCCTGTCTTACACATTTATGCTGTACATCACAGGTGCCTCTTTTGTATGTTTTGTTTTGTTTTTTTGTTCTAGTTGACCACACACATCAAACTAAAGGGAACATTAATAAACAAAATTAAAAAGAAGGTCTTAGGGAGATACATGGGACCCAAGTCCTCCTTATGCTACTTAGGGTCTGTCACTTGGGAATGTGATTCAGTACAGGAAATTGCTGTGAACTTCTTCTCATA
>JAYRBT010000082.1:4571281-4620699 GCA_036023395.1 Myiotriccus ornatus | reverse complement strand
TCCTCCTTATGCTACTTAGGGTCTGTCACTTGGGAATGTGATTCAGTACAGGAAATTGCTGTGAACTTCTTCTCATAGATTAAGCTACACATAAAGCTGTAGTCTTTCCTCTTCCCCACCTAAACAATCTTTCCAGTCCCAAATCTGTCTCTTGCATATCTGTCAGTCCAGGCTCCGTGCTAAATGACCCTTCATCCTTCTTGTCCTTCTCCTCCTAGGACGTTTGTGCCCATCCAGGCTGCACTGGTGGTCAGGGCAAGCTTCTCAGGAGACTCTTGTGAAAGAACAGGATGAAGTGGAAGTACTAAGAAGTTATGCAGCACCTTTCCAGAGCATCTCTTCAAGGAACTGTCCTACGTGGACTTGCAGGAAAGGCACGTAGGGAGGGACGAACCCCTTAATTCCAAGAATGTGACATTTCCATTTTTCTGCAGTAATGGGCCAAATTATAACAGAAAAAACATCCATTAAGGCTTCCTGAGATGTGGAAGCAGAGTAAAAAGATGGGTTTCAGCTGCATCTGACTTTCTCAGAGAAAAGTTTCCACTGAGTTTAACCAAAGCAGGTCACTTCAAATCTCATCCAAACCATGCTGAGCAGCTCATGCTCATGCCAGGCACTGAAATCACCATAGGGAAACACAGGATTGGAAGGTCCTCTTGGGTCACCAAGTCAAGTCCCCTACTGACATGTGTTGCTTCTTTCAACATCTAATCCATTTCATACACTGCTGGCTTGAGGCTGGTCAGTCTTACTGGAAAATTCTCCCAAACAACCTCACCAGAGTGATAATGAGAAGCCTCCTTTCCAATTACAGTAATGGTACCTAAAGTGATTTATATTCCTCTGTTTTGGGATGAGCAGCATCCTGTCACTTAAACTGTTCTCCTTCCAAGCCTAGATCTGCATTACCCTCATCAACTTCATATTGCCATGCTGTGCTTTTCCCAGTAGACCTCGATCTTTCTTGAGGATCAGTCATCAGTGGGATGTATAGCATATGCAGTATTGCAGATCACTGTGCAATTGCAGTCATATTCTCTTTTTTTTCCTCTGTGATTAGCATTCCTGATATGAATTAGAATGTCATTTACTTTTTCAGTGGGTGCACACCCCTGCATCACAATGGCTGTCAGCCAGTGATATGCCCATGGGGATTTCTACACCTGAGTTTTCCTCCTAATACTTCAGGGACAGAAAAAGGTAGTTTTAGGGGCTATTTAATCCAATGCATTTAGATTTTTTGGGTGGTAAGGTATTTTATGACTTCGTAGACTCCATTAACCAGATCTGACTACAAAGGCACCTCCATGCAATTACTTCAGAAGTAGATGTCCATGATGACTAATACATATACAATTTCTGCTGGTAAGCTACTTGATGATAACATAAATTCTTAAATAGGGCTGAGTGCATGACCTTCCACTTTGTATTTCATATTTCTATGCATCATGCATTAATTCAGTAATGGTTATGCAATCCTGCCTACAGGATAGCCTGATACCCTAGAAATTGGTGGTGCTTTCTACCTTTGTATTGTATTCTCAGAAAAAGGCATTAATATTTTCCTGAATAGATGGGGGGGGGAGGGGGGGGGAGGAAGCCTAGGACTGATCCTAAAGGAGCAATTTCAGCCTTATATTTTGCCTTTCAGGTAAATTCTGAAGATGTCACTTTCCTGGTTACAGACTCTGCATCTTGGCATGCTTGTGACTCCAGTAAGACAAAATCCACCAAGGAAATGCAGCACTGATTTACCAGCTGTGGTGAATTGGGGAACTGTGGTGGACTGGCCATGGCAGTACTGGGGTGTATGTGAATCAGACAGAGGTGAGACAATGGCAGTCCAGAGCTGGGGTTAACACTAACTGGTGCTTTTTGAGTGCTGTCGGTCAGACACAGCCTGATCAGAGCATGAGCAAAGACACTGGGGCATTTCTGTGCTGCATCAATCTGTCCTTCACTTGGTGGCATTTCAGGAGAATATAGCAGAAAAGACGTTTCATCTGTGTGTCCATCAGGAGAATAAAAGGGTGGTTTGTCCAGTGTACGTCACACACGTAGAGCGAGGTTGGAGGTTGTTCTGTTCGTGATTGAGGTGTCAGTTTTATTCATGCACGTTGTTTGCACCCATTACACACAACTGTCCCCTGAGAAGTGGCTGATGTCATATCGACTCTCAAACTGGCTGACCCGCCGGAGCAGGGGCCACCAGGAACTGCCTTGTGACCCAAATTCTCCTACATCTTCTTAATAATTCCTGTCTCAGTGATTTTCCTTATTAACCTCAGTAACATAAATACACATAATATGTTAAGGCCTTCTTAAAACTTAACAGTAAGCACAGTTATTCAGTCAGCTATTTCAGAAGTTCTCCCTTACAACTGAAGAAGAGACTTTTATTATCTGTCTGGTTTGGCTTTACCTTCTAAAGCAGCTTCAATGACTCTAAACTGCCATCTGACACTAGTAGCACAGTTTTATTGTGTAAAAGAAGTTTCACAGCACATAGTTTTCCAACTATGTTGTAAAGTTTAATTTCTTGAAGATGACTCACATATCAGCTGACCAGCAGTAAATATAGTTTCGTGTGGCATTGCACACAAATTGTCCAAGACATTTTTAGGATATATGAATACAAAGCACAGACTAAAGATTTACTAAAATTCCTCTCAGCAGCTGTGCTGCTCTATAACACGATGTTGCCCAGGGCGGTTACTAACTTTCCTGAATTTTTTCCCACCACTCCTTTGAATTTATGTTAGTGAGGCTGGATAAGACCTGCAAACAGAATCACTGAACATACCACAGAACCTCAGTGGTTTGTAACACTTTCAACACCAGTTTGCAGGCCTTACAGGAGTTCAAGAGCAGCTCTGCTTCGTAATACTTGGCCTTGTAGTTGGGAAAGTGAGCACAGACAACCCCACATGTACTGGCAGATGTGACAGATAAAAGTATTTAGTCTAGATGAATGTGCAGATCTGCTACCTCAGGAAAAATGCTGTAGGATTTCCTCCATGCCTTCAGAGACTACGGAAACATTTAGGGTCCAGATGAGATACAGCCTCAGGACAATACTTTTTATCAGAACTGACTCTAGAAACTCAGAGGAGGAACAAGAACCTCAGCAAGTTAAAAGAGAAACTTTGCTGGCACAGATCGCAATGTGTTACAGGTAAATGTTTTAGCACTTGACTATTCTTATTTGAAAGGGCTCATGGTGCTTTTTAGATACCAGAATTTTTGAGTCTGATGACATTCAGCAAATAAATGAATTGGTAAGTTCAACCCACCCTCACTGAAGAAAGGAAGAATTTAGCTGATGCCAGAGGAGTAAGATGACCTCCTCTCTACTTGCTAATCAACATCATGAAATCTCCATGTAACGCAGTTAACACTGGATGAGTCTCATGATTCAGAATCTGTTCTTTTCATCACCAATGAATCATTCTCTTTTTTCTTTTTTGAGTGACCCACACACAAGAATCATTTCTATTTAATGTTCTTTGCCACATCCTTACAGAACCGTGGGCTGAAAAAAATAAAGCTAGCATTTTGCTTTCATCTGACCAATAACTTCAGATTATCCATGCTGACAGAGTTTTTCAATATCTGGTTTTACATCTGGGACGGCCTTTTCAAAGCAATGAAGGTGAAATATGTGTAGATAATGTTAATGCAGTCTCTGCTGAACCAGATTTCATATTTAACAGAACTTATGTACACTGATGAGTGCTAATATCTAAGGGTATCAGATGTTGCTAATTCACATCTTTTAATAATCCATGAATATTTCAAATGTTAACATTTTCCCCAGAATTTAACACATATTATTTCCAGCTTTCATTATCATATACAGAATGCATTGCTTAATGGCAGGGGGAGATTAACTTTCTGGATTTCTGGCTAAACTCTCCCAAAAGATAAAATAAATAATTTTTTTCTAAATAAAGTAGCATTTTTTTCCCAGCTCCTGTAATCAAATTTAATTCCAAGAAAAAATTATAGAAACAGTACGTTATGGGAAAAAAAAAAGTATTCTGCCACTTTCTGAGTAATTACAGCTTAACTTCTGACTTTTATTAAAAAAACCCTAAAAAATATAATTTGCCCTTGCAATCAACATTTTCAGCACAAAAATAACTGTTAAAATATAAATTAATGTAAACAAAAGAACACGCTCTGTTCTTCTATAAGCTCGTTCAAGAACCCTTTACCCCAGCAGCTGAGAACCAAAACATTGCGTACCTAAAAGCAAAACAACCACTAAAACCAATCAGTAGCAAACCCCCCACGTTTTTTATAGCAGCATCTACTATTAAACAACTCACTACATAAACAGTAAGGCCATTAGAGCCACAATGTCAAAGATGCTCTGTAAGCTGAACAGCAGAAACGTTTCCACAATGACTGAAAGCCAGCAAAGCGCTCCTTAAGATGTCAACAGGGAAATATAATTCAGTCTTAATAGGTTCAGAGCTTATGTAAGCCATGCTTATGGGGTAGTCTATTAAAAAAAGCAGGCGAGCCAGTGACATTACAGTAAACACAACCTGTAGCTTCCTAGAACGTGCAGGATAAAGACATTTGAAACTCCAGTCAAAGACACTGTGCTGTCTGTGAGGTTCACGTCTTCTGGACTAAAAATGAGGGGAAATAAAATATGTCCCAAAACAGTGAAGGTTGAGGTGATATTCACACCTGTATAGAAAAGAGATCTGGAACCTTCTCATCCCCATGAGTGGCCTGAGAAATAAAATTATTACAACCAGCCCAAGTGACTTACTTCTGGTAAAACATTATCTATTCTAAAAAAAACCCAACAAGCCCTCATTCCTTATGACTAATGCAACGTTAGCAATTTTGTATTTGGGACAGGAACAAGCTTCTCTGTGTGACAACTTGGTTCATCCAATTAAAGTCATGGAGCGATGTGAGATTTGCCCTTTCTGGATTAAAAAATGGTACATTTTCACACACCCACCAGGAAAGGAAGAAAAAAACCCCCAGCATCTTGAGAACTCACCACCAGGTTTCCTATCACCATGACCAACAAGAAGACAAGAAGGCACAGTGGCTGCCCAGCTACTTCCATACAGTCCCACATGGTCTCGATCCACTCTCCACACAAAATCCGGAAGATGATGAGGAACGAGTGGAAGAAATCATTCATGTGCCACCGTGGCAAATTGCCAGTCTTGCTTATCTTCTTCACGTTATCCAGGTAGCTCTTTCCAAAAAGCTGCATCCCCACCACGGCAAAAATAAAGACGATGATTGCCAGCACGAGGGTGAGGTTGCCGAGGGCACCCACTGAGTTACCAATGATTTTAATGAGCGTATTTAAGGTCGGCCAGGACTTCGCCAACTTGAAGACCCGCAGCTGCGAACAGAACACAAAAAACAGTGTCAGTTCATAGAAGCAACAGACATTTCAGCCAATGAATTATTAAAGTGGGTAAAACGTGAAAGATGTTAAAATGCCACAGTGTGTGCGGTGCAAGGTGATTTTAGCCATACTTCCTGTTAACCCCATTACATCTATTAATAAAACATCAGCTGGGCTTCTAGGAAGAGAATTGAGTTTTCCAGAGCTATGCTCTGCCTGGCTGGATGGACAAGTTCTTAAAGGCACACTCCCCCACTACCACGGTGGGGATGGGATGGAAGGACAAAATATAGGTCTTAATATTTTCTTTTATGTTGCTTTTCCTCCTCAAATTAAACAGCCTGGCAGGAAGGAGTTTAGGGTTTGATCCCACAGAGAGAGAAGGAATTCCTCTGTGTTTCAGAGCAAGCCTCAGCCAGATGCTACTAGCTGTTAGCTCCCAGGGTGAAAATCACCGCTGTGCCGAGGATCACGCAGTCTGTGCTCAACCCACGTCCCACTTAAGACCTATTTTAAGGATGTAAATGGTGCCTAGCCCTTGTGCTCTGTTTTCAAGTGAAGGTTTAATATCAGCCCTATTGAAAAGGGCTTGCTCAAAAACTGCAAGGAGACACTCAGGACAGAGATGCAAAATTTGCATTTTTGAGCAGTGCAGAGAATTTTGGAAAAAAAAAATTAATTCTTCTGCTAAATGTAACCATAAGGGCTTGTTTTCCTGATCTTTAAAAATTGTGAAGCCATATCATGGCCAGAATGATTAGCATGGACATCCTGGTACACGAAGTGCAACACAAATGTCAGGCTGGCAAGGAAAGTACTTTTCTCTTCCAATATGTCACCAGTCTCTCATTAACAGAACACCACTATCCCATGCCTAACAAAGGAGCTGACAGCTAAGGAGTTCCTGTGAAAGACAGGTGCTATGTTATGCTGATCAGTTCTAGAAAAAAAAAAAAGAATCACTCCGTGAATAATTCAAAGACACTTTCTTTTGACAACGTCTAAAAGAACAGTGGCATGTTTATAACATAATTTAGGAATAACAACTTCTGAAAAACAACAAGTTACTGGCTCTTTCATTTCTTGGGCTATCAATTATCTGCTGACTATGCTAACAGGTGTGCAGGTATAAACTGGCAGAGTTTTGTTACAAATTGGAATTCAAATATTTTAAGTGTGCTACAAGTACCTGGCACAGCTAGAAGGAATCAAATTATGTTCTCATTTACCCTGATGTAAATCTGGAACAATTCCATTTATCCCACAGCCTATAATTAGTGTCATGTACTGCTCGTCAGTTTGCAGCAATTATCGGCAGATGCATTTTTAAGAAAACAAGTTGCATTCATGTCAGAGTTTATATGTAATAAAAGAAGATGGATAAGAACAGAATAAGACGATTACCAGTCGAAAGGAGCGTAAAACAGACAGGTTTCCCATGCTGGACAAACCCAGTTCCATCAGGCTTAGAATAACAATTATGCTGTCAAAAATATTCCAGCCCTGCTGAAAATAGTAGTAGGGGTCAAGGGCAATTACTTTGAAGACCATTTCTGCTGTGAAAATCCCAGTGAAGACCTGCAGAAAGAAAAACATGAAGTCAAAGTAACCTTTCAAACACAACTCCTTGCTTGCAGAGTTTCCATTGCTGCAGGTGAACACAGCAGAAAGCCAAAAACATTTTTCACAAACTAATACTTTCTTTTTCATGGCTGATTTTTATCACTATTACAATTTTGTCTTCTCTTTTCACAATAATAAACTTACAACGACGTCTGACTTCAAGCTCTGGATTGGAACATACATTTCTATCTCCTTCCATCATCTGAAAAATCCCAGTGGTAAAAAAAAGAAAAGTGTAAAGGTGTCTTTTATAAAGGTTAAATCAATTCATATCAGTGGAGAAAGCTGAGTGAATTCAGTGTGAGTGTTAAGGGTTATTTGGGTTGTAGTGTATCTCCTGTATTGTCCCTTTTTATTTTGTTATTATTATCAATAGAAGGGCAACGCACGCCTCCACTTATTCTGAGGTTATTGCTGGCAGAGAAGACGATTAGAAACTCTAATTTGAGTCCTGTTTTTTTTTTTAACGAATAATCACAGCAATTTTCTTTTCACTGCATCTTGGGAACACACTGGTTATTTATGACCCAGTCCAAATGTCATATGGTGGAACTTCTAATTGGAACATTTTTCTTTAAAACAACATATAAATATTACCTATGAGGCAGAGGGAGAGGGGGGAGGAAGGCTGCTGACAACAAATTCAGTTTTAACACATTCCTGTAAAGTATTCCAGATCTTGTCCTTTTATATGCCCTCCTTAAGTAACAGTTTAAATGCACAATGCAAAGCCACAGTCAATTTAAAATGACAAAATGTGAGCACCAAGTTCTTTGTATACTGTTTTATTTTCATTTCAAGTCCTCGTACAAGCTGCACAGAGCTTTGTGTTTCTGTAAAATTCTGGAATTTCTGGTATTTCTGAAACAGAAATAGACATATCTGAAGAAATAGATAATTTCTGGAAATGTATTTAGTAAAGCACATGGCTTTCTGTGAAACAATCAACATTAATGCACATATTTGGTCAAAAAAGAGGGTGGGTTACAGAGCTCAAGCATCACTAACATAGAGTCAAGGAGAAATGTTTTCCTTACAAGAAGCTGAATATCTGCAGCATTAGCCCAGCAAAACTGATCAACTCTGAGCAACAGGGATGAGACACCCATTAATAAGTGAAAGGGAAAATTTAAGATCATGTAATTGTGACATTAAGGGATAAAAATAAATGAGTATAGCCTGCATTTGAGGAAGGTTTGGCATTACTCTCTAATGTTTCTGGAATTAATTATTCCAAGTGGCCATTTTACACAATTCCTTATGTAAATTACCTTCTCTTTCTCATCAGGAAAATGATACCTTGGATTGCAGCAATACTTTGGGGGACATAACAACTTCCCATCACCATCTCATACCAAGAACACAACAAACAACCCATCTCATATTTCTAACCAGCCAACAATTTCTGAGTCACGGTGGTTAAAGATACCAAAGACTCCCACCATAATGCTCTCAATTTTCCTAGGACAGAGAACAAGACAAAACTGGATGTCTGTGAAATTGTATCCAGGGGACTGTCTAAAGAAACTAAGATACCACCCTGCATACGTTATGCAACCATCTTGCTGAGAAATGACTCAGGAGGATCACTTTCTTTGCCTGAATCATTTTAATCAATAGCCTTCTGAGAAGGAAATGTCACAGGAAGGCAGCAAAATATCTGGGCCTTCCTAGAGGCATCAGGAATGGTGTATGTGTACCAGCTACAGATTTCAAACAGCAGTTGCCAAACCACCGGCACCTGATACATGATGGCTGAGCTTGCACAAGAGGATGGATGTGGATGTGTCATATGAGAAAGCTGGAAAGAAAACAAGTAGCTTAGCATCCACTGGTGCCAAATATGACACTGCTGATTTGGAGGACTTTGTCTTAAAA
Source organism: Myiotriccus ornatus (assembly GCA_036023395.1). NCBI lineage: Eukaryota > Metazoa > Chordata > Aves > Passeriformes > Tyrannidae > Myiotriccus > Myiotriccus ornatus. The sequence continues at coordinate 4,611,806 of JAYRBT010000082.1, read as the reverse complement.
AAAAAGCCCAAACCTTTTACCTATCGTTTCAGCCATTTAGGCTTTGAGACTGCATAGAGGTATGTCAGCTTCGAAAAGGAAAAAAAAATTAAGGGAATCTTGCTCTATCTAATTTTTTGGGTGGTGTGTGGGCAGATGAAGCATGTAAAGATGTACATGTGCTTGGCTGGCCTTTTGCTTACATTTAAAAATGCTGATTCCTCTAAGTGATGAACTGAAGGAGTCTGAAAGTAGCAGACACTGAATGAAGCGGATGGACAATCAGAGTGGGAGAGCTCCATTGACTGCCAGATCCAGAGAAAGAAAATTTATGTTCCACTCTCATTCTTTCATTTTGCTCAGAAGCATTTGTTCTGAGTGAAAAAATGCCAAAGACCTGCCCTCTTTAATATTTCCCCTGTTTAATGCTAGAATAATCACTTAGAGAGGGTTAGATCCAACAGGAAGGCGACAGCCAGCCAGCGTGGGGGCTGAGGGGGGGCTGGCAGTCTGCAGCTTAGGGGATGCAGTCACCTGGCAGTGTGCCCTGGGGCTGGGACTCCCTTTCCTTTCACAGGGAATTGCAAAAAATGTCAATTTTCATTAAAAATGACTTTGCAAAATCCTCCACAAAATGGAGTTACCTTTGTCTGACCTGCTCTACTCACAATCAATCCAGTTATGCAGGGGGTTTAGTAAAGCTGGTGGGGGTGAGCTGGGGCAGTCTGGCTTCTCACAGACCCAACCTCAGATCTCAGAAGAAGGGGAGCCCAGAGACATCAGCCTGCTACAAAAAGTACTGGCAGGCAGGCTGTTTTGCTTACTTTACACTTTAACACAAAGAGCAGAAATGGCTCTAGGCAATGCTGAGAAGATCACTGTGAGATTTTTTTTTTTTTTGCAAAATTTTGCAGAATTTGCTTTGCAAAATTTCTCCATAAAAAAAAAAAAAAAAAAAAGGCACCAAAACCAAACCATGTGTCTCTCTACAAACTTTCTCTCTTTGCCAAAAATCAGGAGTCGTGTTGGCAGGAGGGGTGCCAAGGGCTGAGGTTTCCCTGCCTGTGGTCTGCAAGGGAGAAGCTGATCTAACAAAAGCAGGGAGCAGACACCTTGACTATCCCAAGTGCCAGAGAGGGAACTGGCAGCACTGCCACCTGCTCTGGTGGACACTGGGTACAAAGGAATTTTTTTTTAAAGTCATCTTAGAAGGCCACAAATTGTTGAGCAACAAGAAAGAATGCTGGCTGCAAAGTGCAGCTGGGTACAGTCCTGTGCCGTGACTTTCCAAGTTATCCTTATCTACTGCTTTCCACAGAGGGCAAGAGAGACCCAAACAGATTTCTGCTTAGACAACAACAGAGCAAGATTTGCCAAGACACACCAGCTGAAAAACTGGAGACTAGTCCCACAGTCTAGGAGAATAACCTCAACCTGTTCGAGGTAGCCCAGAGGACCAGGGTGAAGAAAAAAATCCATATGTGACTTATCACATATTCTAGGACTGATACAAAATGTCTGATTACTGCTACGACCCACCTAAACCTGCCAGTGCAGGATGCATCTCACTGAAGTCAGCTATCACATCCGTAGTGACTCTGCATACTCCCACCATGGTCGATGGTTACTACAGTCACTGGCCTCCAGGCCACAGTTCACCTTATCCAAAAGTAAATATCTTTACAACATCACATTAATGTGGCTTAAAATTGTCCATTACTCTACACTGACTTTAAAGGGAGACAAAGGCAACTGGCACAGAGACAGACACCTACGCTATAAATACCTACAGTTAGGTGAGATGAATCCTGCTTTGAGACACTGCAGCTTTTGTTTTTATAGAATTAAAGGGCTTTTTTAATCTCTGCTGTGAGCTTCTCAAATGCAAAGTTAGCAGCATCCACATTCCAGACTCCAGACTACCTGTGGTCCTATAGGATGTCTCTGCTGCTACCACTACATTTTAGGGTCAACTCCACCATGCCATAGCTAGATGGCCTGTGCCTTTTCCAATTCAGACTCTTCTAAAATTAAAAGCATTTTAAACGTTAAGTTTTAAAGCAGTAACACAAGGTAACTTTTAAACATAACTCGGAGAAAGATGATTAAAGGAAAAGCTTCTTTTTTGTAGTAACTGCAAAATTTTAGTGGACCCCTGGGTCACAAATTGTATCATATTGCCTCTGGAAAGGCTTTTATGCTGTCCCTGCAGCTTGGCTGTGGACTGTCACTCTGCTTTTCCTTGGAGAAGTGTGGTCTCTGCTTGCTTTGCAGCTCTGCACCCGTCTGCTCTGGCTTGCACATTAAGAGTTTCCCCTCGAAGCATCAGCCATGCTTTGCTCCATGTCCCCTTTGCCCCGGGTATGCAAGGGACACAGCACATGCCTCTGGAAAAAGCACAGCAGGGCATACAGGGACATACAGAAAATATACTATAGGCATCTTCCTGCATACATATCAACCCCCCATGATCAAACACCACCCTATTTCCTTCCAAGATCTTGCCTTGCTTATTTCTGTAGGTTTCTTTTCGTACTTAAAAGTCACTATTAGTCACCAAGAACTGCTGTCTTATCATTGCTTTACCAGAAATCCCAAATAAAGCTCATTAACCTTTCCCTTATCTCATTTCCCTAAACAGATATCTATCAGGAACAGCCCAGAAACACGGCTTTAATGTTCACTAATAACATTAAAATATGTTAGCTTGATAAAAACAGACCCTTGCTCTTCACTCAATTCTCTTCACCCCCAGAAAGAGGAGCCCGTGTGGAATTGCTGGATATGTCATAGGCAGAGCAATGCTGGCAGTGCATCAACACTGGGTATTCCCAAGCCACAGCCAACCCTTTAGAAAGCAGGAAATACACTCCTCAGGTAGCACTTCAAGATCAGGGTGACTTACCAAATTGCCTATGTAAAGCATGTGGTCAAACTCCTTTGTCATCTTATAATGCTCCAAGGCCATGAAGAGCGTGTTCAGCACAATGCAGAGGGTGATGGTGAGGTCGGTAAATGGGTCCATTACCACAAACTTGACAAATTTCTTGATCAAGAGCCAAAGAGGGCAGCAATCCCAAATGAGGAATTTAACAGCAAAGTGGTTCCAGCAGGGAGGACATTTCTGGTGTGATTCCTCAAGCTCTAAGTCACAAGCAGTAAAGTAACAGTCAATTCACGCTGAGTTATATGACAAGAGAACACTTAAAATGACTCATAACACAGAGGAAGGCCCATGAATTACCCCAAATTTTTTTAAGGGGAAAAATATTTCTGTCCTAACAGGTTGGCAAATCACATACTTTGGGGTTTTTGCCAGTTGACCTGCACTTAGCAGACAGTGACCTAGTCTGAAAGTAATAACCTTTTAAAAGTGCACAAGCAAAAAGGGAGAATCACACTAAATGTGGTAAGTCTAGTATTATATATAGGCTTGGATTCTTATTCAATTTTCCATTTTGCCAAGTTCAAATGGATAAGAATACACTGTCTTCATTTAACTTAGATTGGAATATATTTTTTCATCCCAGGTCAGATTTTCAAAGTATCTTAAGTAATACCTTTTAAAGCATTTAAGAGATGAAAGAGCTTAAATCCAATATTAAAGCTGATTTAAGTACTTGAGAATGAGAGTATCACTGGCTATCAAAAGGGCTTCTGTTCTTGATGTGCAATCCAAAAAGATGTCAAACAGTTGATTTTTCTGGGGCCCACCTACAAAATCAGGGACCCCATAAGCCCATTTGATCATGCTACTAAAACTCCAGTGTGCTTTTAAAAGATGCTTTTAAAATATTACCTATAACACAACTTTTATATCCTCATTTTACTTGCAGACAAAAGAACTTGAAATAGCTTCATAAGTATAATTTGTGTTAAACGGTGAAAAAGAAAAGCCAAAAAAGACAGTTAATGGCTGAATGACAATGATTAGTGGAATTGCCTAATGCCTTCCTTTTCTGATTCCTTTATGGGCATGGAATGCTGTATAACAGTTTTAGTCTATATAATTAGAACCTGCACTGATAACGGGAAATCTTCAGCCAAGGCTGTTATTTCCATCAGTCCATAAACAGCCTCCTCTCCCAGAGCAGGAAGCACCCAGGACAAGGGGAAATGACCTCAAGATGTGCCAGGGGAGGTTCATTTTGGATACTAGCAAAAATGTTTTCACTAACAGAGTGATCAAGCACAGAGACAGGCATCCCAGGGAAGTGCTGGAGTCACCATCCCTGGGAGTGTTCAAATAATGAGTAGATGTGGCCCTTTGTGGGCAGGGGTATTTGGCTGGACTTGATGACCTTGGAGGTCTTTTCCCACCATAATGATTCTACGATTCTTTGTCCATTTTTCTTCATCAGACAACAGAGATGTGGTATTAGGTGTCTTCCAGCAAGCTTTAAAATATCAGATTATGTCCTATACGCACAGGTTTTGCACAAACATCATCCACATTGCTCTGAGAGCTTTGGGAAACCAAATTGCTTCCAAGAAACAACTGTCTTTCCAGCCTCCAAACAGAGGGCTTACAGGTAAAGCCTAAAATGATGAGAGAACCATCAATTTGAATGCAAAATCATAATTTGGCCTTTTTTTTGTTTGTTTTTTGAAATCTGCTTCTGAAAGTCATGAAGAGTTTAAGGGGGTCACTTCCTAAAATACATAATTTAAAATTTTCCAGATTAATCTAGAACACATCTATCTATATCCTTACTCCTCATAATCATGCCTACCCAACCCTACTTATTCCACTATTTTATTCTGGGGACCTTCATGACGGACACACATCAGATGAGTGACTCTTTTCCCTGAGGTTCCACTCAACACAAACCCCTTTAAGTCCAGGTTGCTGCTAAAAGAGTTAGTTTCACCCTCCTCAGCCTAAACCACACGTGATTTCTCTGTCCTTTTGCCAGCTTTTGTGCTCCTCGTCTTTCTGGGTGAGCTGGTTCTGCTTTTTGATCCAGCTGAAACCATTCATACAGTCAAATCAAAGTGCAGGAAAACAGCAAGGGAAGGAGGAAGGTGTGACTGTCCTTTTTTGGCAGTGATGTGGCATTAAAATTATTTAGTCAATTAAGAATTCACATAATTTCCCAGCACAGATGATCTTTGGAAATCGCAAGAGATTTAACATTTTTTAAAAAATGTCTGGGAAAAACAGACAGATGCTGACTACCCAAAAGCTGAGGGAAGAAACCAAGTAATGAAAGGGGAAGGAATTTCTGGTCTGTCTGTTTTAAAGTATAGCACAAATCATACAGCTGTGAGTATAGTTAAAACCCATGGTTTTATTTTATTCTGATATGATATTCCTCTTGTTAACACCTATTCAATTTCAGTGACTAATCAAAGTCTGGGAGTTAGGAGACCTTTGATAAGGATTGAAACGGTTTTCTTCTATGTAGAATTATAGAATAATTTATGTTGGAAAAGACCTCTAAGGTAGTACAACCTTGAGTACAACCATTAATCCAGCACTGCCAAGTCCACCACTAAACCATGTTCCTGAGTGTCACATCCTCTGAGTTATCCTAGACTTGATGGTCCCTATTTTGTGGTATAAAATAATAGAAAGTACCATCAAATAAATAAGAACTCCAGCTCAGGCCTTTTAGGCATTCTTAGCACATTATTAAAAAAAAAAAGCAAATCAGTCAGAAAGGTAATTGCTAAAAACCCCACAGGAAACAAATAAAACCTTTGCAGACTACATTAAACACTGGAATACACTGAAGTGATTATTTCCCTATTAAGAATATGACTCTATGTAAACATATCTTCTGGCCACAAAGTTGGTGCATACAACCATGGGAGAGGGTGAAAAGCTGAGGAAGAAGAAGGGCTTTGTGGTTTCATGCTGGCCTATCTCCAGGAGATATGTCCAGTTCCTATCTGTAAGGCATCTCTTATCTAAGTCCCTCTTATCTTGCCTTGCCTTCCTATTCATCAGTCACACAGAGAATCAGGCTGCAGGAGAATCCACAATTTCCCTCGCTCCACACTGTGTTCTTGACAGACATTTCTCTGTGCTCTTAGGTGCTACCTGCTGTCTTGTCTCAATTTACAATGTAGGAGACGCAAGGAAGTGCAGGAAGCCCTTTCATTCTGCATTGTAAAGAGTCCAGGAATGTCAGGTCTTGCTACGAGTTGTCTTGCTACCGATAAATCTGTGAGAAGGAAATGCAAAGTCCCCCTCTGTGGAAAGACAGAGAAGGGAAATCCTCCTGCACCTCCTGGGAAGCCTAATGAGCAACAGAAAAATTTGCTGAGAAATATTTGGGTGGTTAAATGGGTCCTTTGAGCATCCTTAAATTTCACGGTGGGATTCAAGCACCCACCACGCTATTGTGTCCCTGCTGAAGGAGTGAGAACTCCCCTCTCCCCACAGCTTGGATGCTCTGCATGTAGCTGGTGACTGCACGTGCCAGGCTTTCCATCAACCCCAGAGAGATGAGATGTAAATATATGCACAGCCACCCAAACAATCTGGCACTCCACTGCCCTGCACCTCGGTGAGCCCTCTATAAACCTAATGCCTCGGGGGCACAAAATCTTACCAGTTCCGATTTTGATTACACCACCAGCATTTTCTCAGGACTTCTACAAGCCCATGGTTAAGATAGGGATTATGTTGCCTTCAGTTACAGCCTTGCCTCTGTTATGGGGGTTGTAACAACTATTTTTAGTGCCTTCTTTCAAAACAGTGAGGGTTTAATATCAGGGCGTTTCGTGTCACCTTTTCTCTGCCATTTAACGTGGACATGGCTTTGAGCTGGGGAGCTGAGGATGTCTCTTACCTTCCAGGGCACTGGTGATGATGCTGACAGCACTCACTGCCCTCTGCCTCTGAAAGGGCTCGTCTGAGTGGTCCACGGAGGGGCGGTGGGGCATTAAAAGCTGTTTCTTGCTCGCCTCGTCCGAGGGAGAGGTCTGTGCAAAGGAACACATTGGATCAGCAGAGTAAAACCATGGCAGACAGAGGGGAGCAGTTTCAAAACTGCCTAAGCGCTATTTTTCCCATCTGAAGAGCCCAAAGCTCGCTGACTTCTCACTGACATGCTGACGGGGTACAGCTTTTGAAAATGGCACTTTGAACAATTTTGGAAATGTTGTTCTGCCCTTTACCTTTGAGTAAACTGTGGGTGAAAGTAAAGGAACACTTCTGATGCCAGAGAAATATCAGTGCTGCTTTACCATGCTCTTTGCTTGTGAAAAAAGCCCTGTTTAATTACATTAATTATTCCATTATTTCTGAAATGTGTTAACTGTTTAATTATACAGCTAGAAGAGGAAAAGGGCGTGAGTAACAGCTCTATTACAGATCTCTGGTATCATACCAAGCAAACTGACTCCTCAACACATGTTTTTTCTTTTTCTGAAACACTGCCAAGTCTCAGGAACATATTGTCATTCTAGTGATCTTTGGTGTTATGGACTCTGAAGCTGCATAATTAGGGGAGAAATTGAGCTTCATTTTTCTCAGGAAAAAGAAAATAACCTAACTCTCTTGTTCTCATGTTTCTCAAGATTAAAAAAAAAAAAAATCCAGAAAAATCAAATACCAGAAAACAAAACTCCCAAACTGTCTTTGCTTAATGTCTCATTTTAAATTAGTTTTGCACCTTTTTGTATGCTTGGGTTTTTGAAGCCAGACTGAAACACAGTATAGCTGCAGACACACACCGTATTAAATACTTTATATTGTCAGCTCACAGGAGCAGGATGTTAAGACTTTCATTATTACAAGCTCCCACTTCATATAGAGACAAATCCCAATTGGTTTACTCCTCTAGATCTCACACAGGAGGAAGGAAAAGTGGTGGCTGAAGTGTAAGGATCTGTGAAAGCCAGGCTCAACAACTTTCTCTGCCACAGACCTTCTGGTTGAGACACTCAGTTTCCCAAAACAAATTATTTAAAGCCTCTGCCTTGCTCCTCCAAGCACACAGGCTGTGAGGTTTGAGACACTGTGCAAGCAAGACAGATGTAGAAGATAGATCCTGATGGCTCTTGTTATATAGCTCAAGGAAATGTGGAAGGAGAAGAAATTCTTACAAAGATGAGAGACCCCGGTTTATACAGATGTCAGAGTAGCTGATTTTGTTTCTCCACAGTCAAATGAGCTACAGGAATCCAATCCAGTCTTCTGGATCTTCTCATCAGTTGGGTCTGAAATGGCCCTAACCACCCTCATCAGAACCCAGGATGCCAACTGAGATGTGCCATGTGCAGGAGCTCTACAGCTGTGTCCAGCACATGCACCCAGAGGGATTCAGGATCCCTCCTCTTCACCATTTCTGTCCAAAACTGCTCTTCAAGAAAGGCAGTTCCACGGGAATGGCAGGAAAATAGTGCTCAAGCTCTAGGATTTGTCTTTCCGGAGTGTGACCTCTTCAGGGCAGGGGACATCCCCTTGTCATATGATTGCAAAGGCCAAAGATGTTTGGCCACAGGTTGACACTAAAAATAATAAGCAGGACGCTGGTCCCAGGTCACTTCAAAGTACTGCAGTTATAAAATACCAATCAGTGCAAGACTAGAGAAGAGTAAGGACTTTCAAAGTAAGCACTTAAAACATTAGCAGGTCCAGCGAAGCACTAATGCTTCAAGTAATGCTTCATGTCTTTTTGGGGTTTGGTTTTGTGTGTTTTTTTTTCCTAAGATGTCCTTCGTTGGTTTATTTGGGCTTCTTTTTTTAGCAATGGGCTCATTGTTCATTGAGTTACTGACAAAGTCATCTCAAAAGGAAAGTTATAATCAGAAACTATTCCAAGAGAGTCTTAGTTGTACCCTACATAAAACGAAAATGCCCTATCCTTCTCTCAGGAACCAGGGAAACCAGGAATGGTATTTCAGATGCATTAGTTCACTTGATTCCCTTCACCTCAAAAACATCCAATAAAACCCAAAGAAACAACAGATGTTTTATTAATGAAGACAGCATCTACAAAATTGCATAATCATTCACGGTAGTTTGGAATACATAACAAATACACGGTACCAAAAAGAAATAACTAGACAAGGTGATAGAAAACATGAGGGAAAAATTTCTAAAAATAAAAAAAAGGGTAAAAACAAAGAAAAAGGAAAAAAAACCAAAACACAAAAACCCAAAAAAACCCAAACCCAAAATAAAAAAAAAAAACACCACCCACAAAAACATAACCAGAAAACCCCAGATAAATCCACAACTTCTCTGTCTGTAGAATAAAACATACAAACCCCTCAAATTTCACATTCCTCTAGATTATCTCTTTTTAAACTGTACTATCTTCCCACCCTATGAGACCATAACATGTCATCAGACAATCCCATCCTCAAAAGTCCTTTATCTGAAAGCCACCTTTTACTCACAGGTGCAAAGAGGCAAAAAATCAAAGGAAAAACATTCAGAGATTCATTCTTCCCTTTTTTTTTTTTTTTTTTCCAGCCAAACCAGGGTAAATGAAAAGTCCAAGTTAAACAGGTTTGGCATATTAAAAAAATCAGCAGTGAACTGACTTTTCGCCTATTTTTGATGCGATATTCACCACTCAGCAAGTTCTTTAAATCACTCTATTCATCTTTTCCCGCCCAGCAGCCTCAATCCTGCCACCTAGGAATGGTCCCCAAGACTTCAGGAGTCCTTCTGGAGTCAAGGGGACTGTTTGCAGTGTGCCATCCTTCACACGCAAAGGGTGTTTCTGAAGGAAACGTGAATGACTCCTTCCTTCTCCCCTCTCTGCAGAGTTGAGGGGGTGAAATTTGCTGCTGGTCCACGTTCAGTGCAAAAGGTACCACATGTGACAGCCACCCACTCGCCCAGCAGCGTGTGCAGAGCCCAAAGACCCTGTTCCCTGCCAGCCCCTTGGTCATCTAATCCCTAGAGCCAGGACACAGTGTGTGGCAGGCAACGTCATGGACAAGGAATACTCCCTGTGTTCTCTTTCCCAACAGAGCAGCGAATCTATCACATAGTCACCTTGCCATTTACTGGGAAGTGTTTTTCCAGGAAAGAAAGCTTCCATGCAGGTGAATTGCTTAAAATTATTGAAATTACTTAAGGAAGTCTATGAGGTTTTGCTCTCTGTGAAGAATAGATGTGTGAGGGGTGTTTAGGCTTTTTTTATTACTGTTTATTTTAGAACAGAGATGGCTAATAGCCACGCAAGGTACTGGCAGTTTTTGCATTCTGAGATAGAAAGCAGTTCCAGGAACGGACAAACAGGCAGCATAAAGGCTATTATCACCACTGAGAGAACATACACAGGCACAGTTCCTCACTGTACTTATATTTCTATAGAAATTAAACAAAAATAACAGCAGTCCCTACAGTTATGCAAGGAGTCTCCTTCGGATCCAGAGGAGAAATCACAATGGAGTTAAACATAGGCACTTCCAGCAGGACAAGATTATTTTTTGCTCCCTGATGGACTGGAAATGTTTCTCCTTTGGATTAGCTAAATTCTGTAGGGACAAACATACTATTCAGTAATTTACACATAAATGAGGAGGCATTGCAGAATTGTTTCCTTCTCACTGCCTACAGTTCTGAGCTATGTCAAAACTATTATGTGAAGATGGGTTTATACATGGCAGCATTTTTAAAGACCATATTTAGGAACTGGGACAGGTTTAATTTTTCTTGTACACTTAAAATTTTTTCAAGTATAAAAAGAGGCGGACAGGCCACACCATGAACAATGGATCCTGTAAGGCACTAGCACAAATATTTAATGAGATTGGAGGTGACCACGATAAAGCACAACTTTAAGAAGAAGCCATTTAATTTTGGGGATGCTTAGTTATTTAAAGAGATAAACTGGATCAGCTTGAAATATTTGTGCCAAATCTGAGTGATTTACACTTTAGGGTGTGAGAAAGCAAAGTTTGAAATGAGCAGAAACTAGAGGTGTGGTGACAATTCTTCGTGACAGCAGCAGGGGGCTGGGTAGCTTTCATCCCTAAAACTTATTGGCAGTGATTTTTGGATTACTTATTTTGTTGGTCTTTATTTCTGAACATGGAAACTGCTAACACTTTCCTTTTTCACCAGTCCTGTGGCAAAGAAAGAAGAGACAATAAGAAATTTTACCTCAGGGTGGTTTTAGGGTCAACAAGAAAACCTCGAAGCAATGTGGTCAGCAAAAGCATATTGTGCTTAGCTGCAACAAAAGCCAAGGTCTTTTGTTTTCCTTTTTTTTTTTCTTGTAAAATAAAATCACCAAAAATTTTTTTTCTAAAGGTAAACCTCTAAATGTTTAGTTCAACCCCTCAATAAACAGCCTGACCTTTTTCAAGGGCTTCCCCCCCCCCCAGTATTTTTTACTCCTGCAAATCTAGCAGTGCTCGGCATTTCTAGTTTCCCAAAAAAGAAAACATGAGTGTTACCAAGAGGAAATTCAGGAAAGGTTTTATCTGCAAGAGGGAGACCCTGGGTGGCTCCAGCCTTGGCCTTGTGGCCTATCCCAAATCCATGCCACAGGCTGTCCCACTCTGCTCCTAGACTGATGGGAAGCTCTGGTGAGGAGGTGCCCCAGGAAGAGCAAAGCAATAGGGACCACCAGCTAATAGCCAGCTGCCTATTTGCAAACCACCACCTCGTTAGTCCTGCACCCATTTCTCTTCCACTTCAGAATAACTGGAAACTCGGGTTAAACTAAAACCTCACGTTTTCCTTGCACTGTTACAGGAAGGGCTCCATTTGGCTTTGGCAGGCAAGAGGGGATGCTGTCACGAGTGTTTATTAAACCTCAAGAGGTTTTTAACAACAGTAAGTGATATCTTTTTTAACCTCATCAGATCCCATGAATAAATTGAGCTCCAGGTAACAGCTCATTAACTAAATCCAATTCTATCGAAGCATATCAATACCTTGTGAAGGGAGATGTTATTCTAGCCTCCTAACTAAGAAACACCAAGACACTACAGAGCAATACAAAGCCACAAATAAATACTGCAGAAATGTGCACAAACTTTTGGTTGCATCGTGCCCTGAAGTCACTTACATAATGTACAGACCTTCTCTAAAGAAGGCAAAAGCCCAAAATCCCACCCGGCAATCAGCACGAGCATAAGAACATACCATTTTTCAACCCCCTCAGTCTCTGGTCAAGCCAAAAAGAACTAGGACTTAAGCACAGTCTCCAGGTCTGCTCAGGTCTTATTCAGACTGGGGTAAGTCTGATGAAATCAGCAGCTGGACTACTTGAATAAAGCTGGTACAAGAACAGGACAGCCCTGACTGAGTCCTCTGCAGGATACACTGGAGAATTCCAGGACAGTGACTAGAACTTAACCATGGATTTCTTGGGACAAGCTCCCAGCACCCCTTGTACTTGAACACCCGTCACTCTTCACATGGAGCTGATGACTGCCTGACCCAGGGCTGCCTTTGTGCAGGGTGTTTGCAGACCACACTTTCATATTGCACTACCTTGCTCTTCATGTGACCTCTGTGGGCTCTCTGTCTTGAGCACTGCAGTGAACCCCCTGTTCTGCCAAGGGCAGCTCCTCAGAATGCTGCCACCACTCCTTTCATGTGCTCTTCTGTGCCAAGGGAACACCAGAGGGTGTGCAGACATGCACGGGTTCCCTGCAGAGGGTAGGATGTCCCTCCTCTGGCTCGGGCTGTGCACTTGAAGCCCCCAGTGACTCACAGGACCACTTTGATGCAGAAGACTTCATGAGCAGATGCCACTCTGAATGGACTGTGCCACCCACGGCCAGCAAAGCTGCTGACAGGTCAGACTGCCCCTGCTGATAGCACTGATGGGCCTGAGCACCATCCACTGAGATCATACGGAATTTCTCCTGTTTCGCCAGATGCATTTAGGGATTAGGGGGAGGAGATGGAAAGTGCAAGCACACTTGGTTTCTCGTGGAAACACACTCACATCCATCTGTGCCAGGCAGCCGGGGCCATCTGAAGAGCCAGTTTCCAATGTTTGTTTAGCTCAGCTGCTCTTCTGCAGCCAAGTGTCAGGACACCATTAACGTGAGTCACCAGCCTGAATAGTGGGATAACCTGCTGCAGCCACCTCTCTTGTGGGAGAGGGCAGAAGCGGCACAGATACAGCTGAGCTCCCACCTGCAGCCACTCCCATGGGCAAATGGCCCTTGGCTGGGACAGGGGGTAGCAGTTGCAATGACACAAAGGCATGGAAGTTGTGCATTGTGGTGCCAGACACTTTGCCTGGGGTAAACTCTTCAGGTTGAATATTGCTAAAACTGATCGGGTTAAAATGCTTAAAAGTGGCTGGTGACTGTTAGTGCTTTCCCTGAGAAGCCTTGGGAGGGCCCACTTTGAAATCCTTTGTTACAACTACGGTCTACTTAAGGGTAGCAGGTTGGAAACTTAAAACCAGAGATGGTCAGACCTTCTTCAATGTTTACTCTGCCTTTTAAATCAGAAGTGCTCTTCTGAGCTTTCCCCAAACCAGAATTCAGTGACCTCTCCACTTAGCAGCAATAAGACTGATACTACTGAGCATCACAGAGTGACCTAAACAAATGCATCCTCAAAACCTAATGCTGTAAATCATATTTTTTCAGCTCCATCAACCCAGACGTTGTGTTTGCATGAGTGAATCCACACTTACACCTCAGGAAGCTGCAAGCAGGGCTTAACCCATGTTACAGTGATGCCTTTTCATGGACTAGACCTTTATTTCTTGTTCATGAAAGATACAACAGATAGCCCAAGTGGGTCTTTTTTTTTACCACGGGTTCCCTCTCATTCAAAATAAATAACAGCAGAAGGGTCAGTGGGGTTAATGAGCTAACTGCAACTTCACCCTGCAACATCTTTGTTTTACTTCCCCAAATGTACCAAGAAAATATAAAAAGAAGCCAGACCTGCTAACAGAGAACAAATTCGACTTCAGATTTTACTATGAAAAAGGTGAAAATAATCAAACACAAAGCCCAGAAACATGCTGATTTATCTCCAGGCACACTGAGGTGTTGGATTTGCTATTTCTTTTTTGCCTGTGCCACAGCTGAGGCCGCATGTTTGTGCCCAGCACTTATGATTCCTGTAGTGAATACATCTGTACAGCAATGGGCTTCTTGCCAATTAGCTTTTAACTCCAGCTCACATATTCTGGATAGATTAGATACCAAACCTGTTCTGCAGAAGACACAACATCCTTCACATTGCATTGCTGAATGAGCATCTGTTACTATAGTGCCTGGGTGTTATTTCCTAGATGTCCAGGGCACTGCCAAGTGAGCTCACCCACCTGGGCCATTCAATTTTTTTTTTTTTTTTTTTTTTTAAAGTCAGGAAGCCGACAAATGAAAATAAATACCAGCAGAGCTTGAAGCCTCCCTGTCACCTCAGGACCCAATCCTGTAAAATACTGATATTTTCTGTGAAAGGTTGAGTGCTCTCATGCTTTGCTAAGTTTTTTCTGACAGCTGGGAAAGCCTCAGCAGCCTGAAGAGCTGCTTTCCTTAAAGAGACAAGGGGGACACCCTCTACTCATCTACTGAGGTCTTTTGACTTTGGTTCAGATTTTTTTTTTTTTTAACAAATGCACAAACTTTCTTCCTCAGTTCCTTAAATACAAAGCAGGTTGGGGTTTTTTTCACACCAAGCTAAATCCAATAAAACTTCCTTATCTACAAAGAGTGTTTCTGCTGCTCAGCTCTCTAGAGACTTGTCTCAGGACTGGCTGTCCTTGTCCACAGAGAATAAAAGTGGGATTACCACAGTCCTAAATGAACTAAGGTGTGAACATCCAAAAAAGCAGCAACAGCCTCAAAACTGTCAACAAAATAGATAATTCTCACACCAACCAGTTTCCCACGCACAGCATGGCCCCTCCTCTCATGTGTGAGAGTCTATTTGCAGGACTACAGGGAATGCCCAGATAGGTGAGGGAAAAAACATCAGTCCTAAGCTTGAAAGAAAAGAAGATGCTTGGCTCTAAAGAAAAAAGCTACTTCCCAATTTACTGATAATCTGACACCATGGCTGGGATCCATCTCACTCACCTTTCTCTTCAGGAGATACCTTGCCTAATACATGTTATAATCACATTTGCTTTTTCTTTCCCCCAGCAATGTAACCTGTTTTTGGCACCTTGTTACTCTGAGTGGTCTTTATCTCACCTGACCTAAGGCATGTGGCTACAGAGAACAGAACAAGGCACTTCCAGTGAGAGAGATTATTCTGATCCATTTTTGTTCACTAAGATGGAATAAATCTTGCACACACTGTCTATGGTAGACACCTCCACTGCTTTAAAAACTGCTAAGAGTGATGAGCCTCGATGCGGATTACATAAAAAGAGATAAAATCCCACCATCTCAAACTAGAAACCTGTCCAAATTACTCTGTTTGTGTTGTAGCTATTTCCAAAAAAACCATCTCACGTTTTTTCAAGTGAATGAATTCCTGGGTCTTCTAATGGTACCAGTCTTTATAACTGTATTCACAGTTTTATTAAATGCTTTGCAGCAGTAGTGCTTTGTAACAAGGATCCTGGCACTCTCCAAAAAGCCTGAAGCCTGTTGCTCATATTTCCTGGGTGTTATTTGAACTGGATGCTAAATCCTTCCGGGAACAACTTTTGGACTGTAGAAAAAGCCCTCCACAACTGGTCTGACAGATGACCAGAGGTCAGATGCAAACACAGAGCAACCAGCGAGAGAAAACGCGGTCTCAAGATGGTAAGACTCCCACCCAATCATTTAAAGAACATAATCTTCTATCCACTAGACAATGTCAGGTATTCAAAAGTCAAAAGAAACCAATTTTAAAAGTGTCCCTTCAAGCAAAGAAAATTCATGTCAAGTCCAAGATTTAGGTATTTGCCTCCAGCCAGCTCTGAAGAGTAAGTCTCACCAGAAGGTACGAACCTCTCTGATGTGGCACTAGACACACATTACTGTGTGAGTGAGCCCCTTGTCTTCCCACCCTGCCTGGAATGGTGGGCCTGGGTTTCTCTCCATATTGTGTAAACATATTACAGCAAACTCCAACAACATTTAGAAGGAAACAAGAGCGTGAATCATATACAAAAGTTATAAAGTACTCACCAGGTCGCCTGTCCCAGGCTTTTCCATAATAACTGGGGGGAGCAGTAACCCTGCAGGAGAAGTAGGGTCTGGGTTGAGTGCCCCGATGCCTCCTCCTATCAGGGAAACCACACCATTGCAATCCACTGAGCTGTTCCTTTTGCCCGTCTGGGTGTAGTTGGGAGTAGTAGGGTGAGAACTATGGCTCACTTGACTTTGCACGCTTGGACGCCTCCCAGATCTTGGAATTAAGAGAGAGCCCCGGTGGCTTTCATTTTCCCCAGCGATGCTGATCTCATCATCGGCAAAATCTGTTTCGGAGCAAGTGTCTCTGCCACGGAGTCGGAAACTGAATACGCTTCCGTGGCTGGTTCTGCGCTTCACCAAGTTTGCACTGGGACCATAACTAATGCCAAGGAGAGTCTAGAAACCCCCAGAAAGGAAAAAGGGGAAAGAGAAACAACATTTTGCAACATGTTTTCAGGAGCAAGGAAGTTCTGGGGAGAGCAGTAGGTCCCACTTTAAATCAAATGCTTCAGAGAAAGACTTAATTACACATGTTCAGCCTCCACAAAGGTAGGAGGTTGAACAGTCATTCCTAACCGTCAGTTATTTCTCTAATACTTGACAGTTAAAGAGGTACTGAAATAGGAAGGGTCAAGGTGGCATTCAGCTCATGGAGTGATACTTCCTTTGCATCTACTCCCCCCAAAATGATAAGTGCCAAAGGACCTGGGAAGGCAGCACAAGGAGTGGAAGACAGGAGCAGGGAAGGGGATCCAGCTCCAATCTACTGCATTATCACACACCTTCATAACAGCTAGGGAAGGAACAGTGCAGTGGGAGAAGAGATAAAGAAATAGGGCAGGAAATGAACTGCAGGGAAAATGAGAAGAAGAGGGAAGAAGAAGAAGCAGAATACGACGGAAGAAGGTGATAAAAGGAAAAAAAAGAAAAACTAAACAAACCAAGAGCAAGAAGAGGAATATGGTTTATTAGTTTGTAAAATGATTATCTCAATGCACATGGCTGCTTAAGGGATAGGTAACCTCAGTACACAGCAGTCTCCCTCACTCAAATATCAGCCTTGATGATCCACTCTGACGTCAGTTAGTGAGACTGCAACTCTGCCAGAGCACCAGCAAGATGTAGCCAAGGACTAAACACACCTAAAATCTGGCAGAGTAAAAAGGATGTTCAGAAAATGTGTAAGGGATTCAAGTCTATCCCCTTCTCACTTAGCTGAAGAGGAAATTATCCGAGTAAGAGAATTTAGGCAGAACATATTTTTGATTTTATGGCCTGTACAGAATTTTCAGCTTCTTCAGAACTTTCCCATGAGCCAAGTACATATGAAGAGATGTCAGATCACCACAGCACCCAGAAACCAGACAAACCAAATGAAGCCTGATTTAATTTTGTGCTGTAGCTCACACCACTGAGTTACATAATGATGCTATTTAGTGACACTGGTACAAGTAGGAGCACAAAACCCAGGCCCTTTCTAACTAAAAACAACCCATTTGGACTGCTACCAAATTTTAACTGGTCAAAAATCCATGCCTGGGTTTCGATGGCACAGTCGTTGAGACTGATTTCTGATGGCAACACACTTCCAGCTGCTCAGATAGCATCTGAATGATGACTCAGCCTTATTCCCTCCAACCATGCCAGACACAGCCTTGCAGAGAAGATTTACTATAAGCTTTGAAATGTGTCTCCCATGCTTCTCATGCATATGACATCCAGGGGGTAAAAGTGAAAACAGGAAATATTAATCTAAGAAATAAACTGGCAATGCAAAGCTCCAATCCATGGCCATTCTGGCACGTGGTGTCTTGAAACCCCATCCAGAATGAAGCTAAAAATGCAGCTCTAGCTTTAACAAATGTGTAGTTGGTTACACGACACTCTTGACCAATGAGACAGTATCAGAAAATATTAGATTAAAAAATGCATTTCATTACTGGAAATCCAGCTCTGGGTAAATTCTGTGAGCTGGGGAGTCATTAATTGGTCACATTTACTTACATCACTTACATGTTTTCTATGAGTATTTTATGGCTGCCAAGTATCCCTAAATTCACTGACAAAAAAAATATAAAAAGACTTAGCCCATTACATGGCTATTCAAAAAACAAAACAAACTCATTTAAACTTTGCCCTCAGTCAAACAAAGACAAATTATCTGGAGCTATTTATGATCATTTGATACATACAGCATGTTCAGATTCATATTCATGCATGTCAGGAACATTTACATAAAACCCTATTTAACAACAGTCTCACTGTTTTTCTTCCCTGCAATAGAAAGTAGAAACAAGTGCCACAAAGTTTTGACTTGAAGGCAACTAGCAAAGGAATATAAAAATGTTAATAACGTCTTTGTGTAGCATTTAAAAAGCCCTCAGAGACAACTTTCCTCGTTTTCTTCTCCCCTCTTTTCTTTTTAAGCTTTGCAGGTTTCTTCTAAGAATTTTTCATCTCTAGTAGGGACAGGATAGATATAATAAGATGAATGAAATTAAACTGAGAAAATAAACCAGACTGTGGGCAATCTTGAAGCCAAAAAAAAAAAAAAAAAGGCAAAAAAAATTTGAAAAAATAGGTTTGTAAAAATGTTTAATGGGCATTTTTAATTAATTTTCAAAATAAAGTGTCAATACATTTCCTTCCACTGTTTTGACACAGCCCATCTGTAGTATCTGCTGTGTTAATATCAGTCATGATATCAAATACCTGATTCTTCCGAAAGTTTCAGTTTTAACTCTCTGTTCAGAGTCTGGCCTGTCCAGCAAATTGTGGAACAAATGATGTTTCAGACCACGGCTTACCATCCTTCTCTGACCATCGTCGTAATCACACTTGGGATTCCTCTGGTCTTCCACATACTCGTCTGCCCCCAAAGATTTCTTTTTCTTTCGCTTATTTCTTCTTTCTTTCCCACTTTTGGGTGACATTTCCAATGAACTAAGTGACATTGAATCAATTCCTTTAGCAGCGAGTGCCTAAATCAGAAGATGGCAGAAGGCATAAAAACTATTATTTAAGGATTTCAGTGAGAAACTACTACTTACACTCCTCAACAATTATTTTTTATTTTAAATTTCAGGTTGCATAGGAGATATATTAAAAGTTTCAGGAGATCATTAACCAGACAACGATCTCACATGTCTGGAGCAAGTCTTTACCTGTTTCTTAGCTCTACATTTAGCCACTGGAAAATAAACAACAAGTGAGACAGGTTCCTAGTAAAAATGGACACATGCAGGTCTGTCTCCTGGATCCTGTGGTGGAGCATTAGGAATGGATGCACAAAATAATGTTGGTTATGTAGAGCTCACACGTGGGACCCTCTGACACTCCACGAAGGAACAGCCTGTGTGCACACATGTGCAGGTTTACAACGTGGACACACCTCTGGAGTAACATTTCTGGTGCCAGGCAAAAAAAAAACCCTCAAGCTGGGGAACCTCTGATTAAAGTCCCCTTGAAGCGGGAGGGCTGGGCAGGAGGGCAGCCAAGCTGGGATTTATTTCCCCCCCGCTATCACAGAGGGATGCCTGGAACAGCAGGCAATTCAGCTGGCACGTTTCTGTAAACACTTAGCACAGGCAGCTGCGATCAGAGATGCAAAGACAAGACCACGGGCTGAAGCGGAGATAAGGTGGACTTCGCTGCGCCGTGCGCTCCCGCGCTGTGCCGGCTGTCTGGGGGGATCGCTGCAGGAGGAGCGGGATAACAAAGCGCTACCAACCCTGCAGAAGCCGAGAGCGAGAGCCTGAGCGCACAAAGACACAGCCTCGGGAGCAAAGGAGCATCCAGGGGGAAGGATCGATAGGAGCAGGGAGGAAGCCACAGCTCACACCGAAGTGCTGGGTCCGCGTCCCGGGCGCAGGCGGGTGGAGCGAGGGGTGGGGGGAGCTCTGAGCACAAAGCACCAGGTCAGGTTTGGAGGTGCTGGAGAAATCAGTGGTAGCCACATCGGTGGCCTGGAGACAAGCCCATTTGCAAAGCCTCCAGCTGAAATACCTAAAGACAGTGAATTACTGAAAAAAAGCCTCTCCAGGATGCCCAGAACAGGAGAAAACGGATGAATCCTCAGTGCTATTGTCTGTAAGCCACTAGAATCAAACAGGCAATCATCTCTCCGCTGCAAAATACTCCCTTCCTCCCACAGGCATCAGTCCAAGGAAGGTGAAGGCACTTAACAGCCGTGTAAAGAATCAATCATGTATTTCAAGGAGTAGCGGTAGCTCTATCAAGCTGAGAGCACAGCAAAACTTAATTCCTGTGGGAAATATCTTTCATAAGCAAGGCTGCATAGAGCGGAGAGGAGGAGGGCTCAGACATTGGTCTAGGCTGTTTTTTTCTTTTTTCTTTTTTTTCTTCTTTTTTTTTTTTTTTTGAATCAATTTAATTGCTACGCTGAAGTGCTTTCTCTTCATAAAGATTCAGCAAGTCTTTTGGTGTTAAGCTCAGATTTAGGAATGTGTTAGACCAATTGTATAAATTGACTGATAGTCCCCAAGCAGGTCTATCAATTTCTGCTCTCTTTACACTGCTCAGTGTAAAAGCTGGTCTGAAGAATTTTGGTTTTTTCCTTTCTCATTGCTGTCATATTTTGTTGATCTAGAAAATATTGCTGGTTGTGCTACTAAACGTTGTATTTACACTGCAAAATAAGCTAATTTTCTGTTTCTTAGCATTCTCTTACATATTGGTTAGGTGGAACTGCTTCTGCGCTGTGCACCTCTCTCAGTTACTGGAAAAAGGATTTGGACTAAATTGTTCCTCAGGGAGTGGAGAATCACAGAATCATAGTACTATTTGGGTTGGAAGGGACCTTAGAGATCATCTTGTTCAACATCCCTACCACAGGCAGGGACAGCTTCCACTAGACCAGTTTACTTAGTGCTCCATCCAGCCTCGCCCTGAGGATGTCCCCATGTCCTGCCTATCCATCCTTTCTCGTTGGGTCCCTGTGGCTGGACCATGTCCTCTCCCTCAGGCACTACAAGCAATAACCCACTGTAACAGCTCAAGGAGCAGGAAAGGTGTGTGGGACCAGACATGTCTGGCGAGGACATCTAATGCCTGAAGGATGGGAGGACAGCTCAGTTCACACAAGCCCAAGACATGGGGATTATGCAAGAGAGCGTCCTTGAGGCAAGAACTTAGTGGTACAATGAGAAAGTCAAACCCAAGATATTGATCAAGGTTTGGGGAACAAGACCAAAACTGAGTAGCTTTGACTGGGATGAGACATCTGAGAAGGACATCTGAAAGCTCCATGGTGCAGCCACCAAATTCAATTTCCTGAACGTCTTCTTCAAAATGCCTAATTTGAGATGCCAAGAGTTGATTTGCAGATTTACTACACTTCATTAGCGAACATGGTAGATCCAAATCACTTTACTCCTAAATTTCCTTTCCATAAAATTAGGACAATATTGCAGGAGTATTACAAATACAAGTGAGTATTTTTGAAGCACATGGAGTCTGAGCAGTGACAAGAGGCACTGAAAAACCTCTGAGGATGTTAGTCACTTCCTCTTCGAAGCAGGCTCTGACTGCCTAAGTTGGGAAGTCTGCTCGAGGTGGCCTAAGGCAACAGAACAAATGATGAGAAAGCAAAGAGCTGCTCTTGAGTCATGCACTGTCCACCCTTTGTGCTGAACAGGGCACAGGAAAAATGAGAAATGGCTGGCTGAAGAAAAGGCTATATTATAAAGCATATAAACAAATGGGAACAATTTATGTTTTCAGGAGCAACCTTTCTTTTGCCACATTTCGACTTTCAGGGCTTAATGTTCCTTTTTGTGTACATACAGGCTTAGCTGAAATCAAAGCCTTCAAAAGGAAATTCTTAAATACCTTTAATTATAGTTGGGGCTACCAAAGTTGACTGTTATAAGGAAGAGCTCAGCTGGAGTCAAATCACATGAAAATTTGTATAAAATGAGTATGAGTTGGAGCTCAGTTTGCTCCCTTAGGTTATGGCAGAGAGTTACTCTGTTCAAAGTGCCTGTACATGGACTAAATTGCATTTACCTATTACTTAAACTATCAAAGAGGATATTTAAAAGGACTTAAATGATGCATAAACCTCTAGTAGCACATTGTCAAGACAGAATTGCATTTTCTATTTTCTTTCTGAGGATTTAAATGGGCTTTGGATTAGGCCCTGAAACCATATGTACTCAAAAGAAAATTATGTATATTAGTTTATATTGTGTATCAAGGAGTTATTTCTCTGTGCTACAGTGCTACGTGTTATTTCAGACTGAATTTCTTATTGTCTTCTGGTTCACAGCACCTAAAATGTTCTCTTCCACTGTTTAATAAAGGCTTTCTACCCTCCACAAACCACATGAAAATTAAGAAGTGTTATTAAGGCTATAAGGCTACATCCACCATTTGGCCTTCCTGGCTTGTTTAAACTTACGACATAAACATTAAATCCACATCCTTTGCATAATTTTCAAAGCTGAACCTCAAGGTCTGCCTGTTTACTTTCTCAGGAATGAAACTGTAGGTAACTCAAAGAGGTTATCCTACCTCTTTATTTTCATTATCAAACAATTGGCAGGTTGAATGAGTCAGGAAATTAAGTTGTGCTAAAGCAGTGGTGGAAGAAGGTTCATCTGGTGCTGTGGCAGAGCTCCCAAAATAGTTGGTTTATGCTCAAATTCCCAGGTAGTTTTACTGTGATTAAAACATCTTACGTGCTACCCAACATAAATTTCTCTGTTGGCATATATAGTATGGTTAAGTCAGTACAACTCTGGATATGTAAACCCTAAATGGCCCCAGTCCTAACAGGGAGAACCCTCATTTTTCTTTCATAAAAACCATTAATAACTCTGTCCAGTACAATAAACATTAAGCTGCTTTCAAGCAAACTCTTACTTTGGTTATCAGGTAAATGTAAAATAAAGAGAATGTGAATCTCAAGTTACCATCTGTTCAAGTTACCCAAGGCTAATCATGTCACATATTTCACTGACCTCCTGCTCTTTCTTTAACATCTCCATGGCTTCCCGAAACTTTCTTTCCTTCTCTTCTGTTTCAGCAATAGTGGCTTGGTTCTGCTCTTCATATGCCATGGCCACAACAGCCAAAATCAGATTGACCAGATAAAATGAACCCAGAAAGATGACCAGCATAAAAAAAAGCATGTAGATCTTCCCAGCAGATCTGAGAGTCTGTAAGTGCAGAAGTAAAATAATTAATCACTTGTTTACAATGCTTTTTAAAAGAAAAAAATGGTTTCTTAAAAGAAAAAAATCTCTTTTAATAACTTTAAAAAAAACTTCTTATATTTACAATATAATTGAATATAGCCTTTGTTAATAGCTCAAGCAGAAACCCTTTGATGAGAAATGACAACCACATCCAAGGAAATAATCTTCTCACTGATAAATATTTATACCTTGGTCAAAAATTACGTGCCTTGCAGTGAAATAATTTATAAAAGAAGAATGCTTCCCCCCTTTACCAAACATCTCCGCTGGTTTTCTTTTAGAATAGATAATTTTACAATCAGCTGCAGTGAAAAATTCCCTCCCACAGCTCAGTCTGGTTTTGTCCAGTGCTTAGAAACCATCCAAGTGGGACTCATGTTGTATCTCTACAGATGCCCATAGTCTGGGTTCTTTGCAGTTAGTTCTTTGCAGTTAGCTCTTTGCAGTGCACCCCATATTTTTAGGGTTCAACTCATCTGAACATTATTTAGACATCTGCCTCAGGACAAGAGGAACCAAACCCTGGGTTCCATTGATTGTATATCCTGGTTCTTCACCATATTGATCAGCATCACTGGAGTTTAGGGGAACGGGCCAAGCTTATACTTAACAGATATGTAACAGATATGTCCCATGGTCAGTGACTTGATATTACTGATAGAAAACACTGTGTGATATTATAAGGTCAAATAATAAAAGGGAGAGATGTTCATCTTTATTTGCCCTGACAGTTTCTGTCTCCCAGAGTTGTAAATGCAGCTCTGTGTCAAGTGAATACGGTTGTTTAAAGAATCTTCATTTTAATTGTTTTACATTTCCCTGAAGTGAAATTGTATAACTGGCTGTATGTGAAGCTGAAGTCCCCAAAATCTTCAACTATGTCTACCTCAGTACCTTCAGAGTAGTTCTGTCAGCACCATCTTTTGATTTCCCTATGATCGTTTTCCAGTTTGGGTGATTTTGAGATGCAGCAGTAAATCTCCAGTGGCTTCACGGACAGAGTATGCCACTCAGTGCCAAACTATGATATTCAGTACTTCTCCAGCCCTTTTTTTGAGCTGGACTCACAAGACTAGTTTGTGTTACACCATCCATCAAAAAATCATCAAGTGGTGACGTGGTGATCTTTCTCAAGCAGTGAACTTCGTTTATACTCAGGTGAATTAGTCATTCAAAGTGTCTTTCTCTCAGAACCACTTCTCCCCAGTTTCCCCAAACACACAGTCTAATGTCTTTTGATATCATCACTCTTAAGAAAACAAGTTAATTGTAACAATTGATGGTTCTTCTCCAGAACACACACTCAGAGCACAGTTTACATAATCAGCAATTCTGTCTTGTCTTTAGTTATTAGGTATGTCACCGTAAAAGATGGTGTGTTTATTTATAATTCTTAACAGTAATAAAATAACACCATACCTGTTGGTAAAGACGCTCCCAACAATCTTGAGTCATAAGACGGAACAAAGAGAGAAAGGCCCAGCCAAAAGTGTCAAAGCTTGTGTAACCATGGTCAGGATTTTCCCCCGCCTTCAGACATATATACCCCTCAGGGCATGTGCTGCAAAACATGAAATACAATCTATGAAATACATTTTAGATGGCTTCAATATGGAGAAACTGATTTCCAGGGAAACGTACAGTGTGCTCTTGGTTAAGAGCACAGATCACAGGTGGTAAATTCCTTCACTGGATAAAAACACAGGAAACAGGTGGATGCTACTTCTCAATACCAAAGATCTTTGCAATCTTATTTTTCCTTTGAAAGGCTAAACTGGAAAAGAGTAATCATAGCATAACCTGCAATGGCAAATGAGCATCTAGCACTTCACATATTTAGAATAGAATGGAATTAGGTACCTAAGCAGGACTTAAGTGTTTAACTATGGTTTCTCTTACACTTACTTCTAATTAAGAATCATATAATTGGTGACTCCTGTTACAGTTGTGGGTAATACTGTGATGGTGACCCTGCTTTTCTGGTTATGTGGTCTGACACAGGCTGGAAACACCAGCATGTGCTATCTGAGCACCTTCTCGATTGCTTACTGTGTCTGACCTTAATGCTCACCCCCTTGCAAGGATTAAATCTTTAATCTAAGAAACCCAGCCCTTTTGTTCCACTCACTGCTGCAGTCTGGGGTCATGACATTTTTTCTATTTCTGCCAGCAAAAAGCTTTCCTTGTGTGTCTTGCAGATTACTGTATTAAATTGCATGAAAATAGCATGAATTTCACTGGCTCTCATTAACCTTGGAGGCTCTTCACAAGTAATTTTCTAGCCCCATATGCCAGAAGAGATAAAGACTGCTCTCAGTGATGCTGTGTAAGTACTGAACTGCATCACCAAGTGAAACACAAGGTAGGAGAGACCCCAGGTCAGTGTGCCATTCTCTCCCCCAGAACCGTGCAATAGAATTAGCCGAAACCCCCACACCTCCTGCATATCACAAGCTGCTCTCCAGAGACAAAATATGACCCCTCAGAAACTGAAGACATGGAGTAATATGCAAAGGATTACTCCTGTATCCTAGGAAGCAATTACTGGATTAAGGATGTTGCCAGTGTACTGGGACCCTGTGGTATTTGGGAATTTGTTAGGTGGGCAGCATCTAACTATCTGGAGAAGCAGATCTCAGCAGAACTTACAGTATGTTCTGCTTATCCTTCAGATAGAGATGGACCTGGTACAATTTGGTGAAAATTCCAGCTAACACAAATAGGGATGGCTGGAACAAGAGGGATTGTGAAAGCACTTTGTCGGAGAGCAGAGACATCGAGAGGCACCAACTTCCAGGCAGTGCTACGAGACCAGAGCAATACCCTCTGTCCTGGCATGTGGGGAGCTTGATGTTTGGCTGTCGGATGGAGGAGTCAAGGTTTTCTAAACTGTCTTCATGTAGGGTGATTATGGTCATATCCAAACACCTTACACATGTCACCAGTCATGTAGAGTGTGTCAAATATGTACAGCTTTTAGCTTTATTTTCTCCTGGCAAAGCCCCCTAGAGCTTCTCAATCACTGGTATTTTTTACCAAAGCAGAATATTGCCACAATTTGAAATGCAAAGCAGCAATACAAATAATGCAAAGTAATTTTTAAAATGCCACCAAAAAAAAAATAAAAAAAAGACCCCTGAGAAAGCAGTGTGTCTTCTCAGTGTGATAATCAGTGTTCTTTTTCTTTAAAAAATATAAATTTGTTCCTGATATAATTTAAAATTTTTACAGCACAGGATAGCAACCTTGTATTACATGTTGAGATGAGAATACATTGCTATAGATTCTGAAGTTACACAAATCTATGGTGTCTGCCACAAATGTTAGACATTCAACTACACTTTAATAATCTTAATATCAGTAGTCAAGCACAAATTTTAAAGTAAATCTGCTTTGAACACTGATAAAGGGAGTGCTGAAGCACTGCAAAATGTGTCAGATCCTTGTTTACAATAGTTTTCAGAATAAGCAATAAAAAATGAACAGCTGATGTTTAGTGAATTAAATGTAACACACAAGTGAGAGTATAATAAGTGATTCTGTCACCTTAGGCAGAGCCAAGTTAGCTTATCTCAGCTGAGAATTTAGATAATAACAGTTATATCTCACACAGAAAGAAAAAGAGAGTCAATTCTATTTTTTTCCCTGCCAGTCTGGAAATGCTTCCTTCTAGATCTTTCCTACTTTGACTACCTATTGTTTCTCAATAAAAGCCACATTTGAATAAAAATTACAGTTACATTACCGAGTTAGAAGATAACAAAACACAGAAATGTCAGCTTTTTCTGCATAAAATATGCAGATGCACACTGAATCTCTCTTGTACACCAATGTCCTTTTTTGAGGCAGCCTTTTCACTAAATCTCCTCTCTCCCAAAGGCAGCATCTGCTGTCACTCTCTGCTGTAGACACATGAGATTTCTGCCTCTGATCTGCTGCTGCAAACAGCCTTCATTGCCCATGACGTGCTGCTCACACTGTTCAAGAGCTCTGGGAAATGGATTCTCTGGGCATTCAAGAAGGAAACCTTTCCCGCTTGTTTTGCGCTAAGACATCGTGTCGATACAGGACGTGAAAATTTTTGTAAGGTTCATTCTCTTTGCCATGAGAAAAGGACTGCACTCACAGACTGCGCTTGGCTGGAAGCTCAGGACCATGTCCAGAGGTGGACAGCCCTTTCCTTAGTCTCCCACAAAAGGCCAATCCCAAATGGCTCCACTGAACTGGTCTCATCACTCATATTTTAATGTTATTATTAATGGCTAAAACACCCGAATACAGCTGTGAGAAACTTGATGGTGGTTACTTTACAGGTGAATTTAAAATTAGCCAGGGCAGTCATTTGGAAATCAGGCTTCATCTAGCATAAGCTGCCTAACATCTTAGTCAAAATGGAAATTTTGCCATTAATATTAATGAGAGAATTTCTTCTAAATTTCATCTAAATTTCTTCACCATTTTGAACAGCAAAGTCTGAAGGAAAGTGGATATTTGGAACATTGCAGTTGTATTTTCACAGGAATCTCTTGGTGCAGATCAGAGGCTACAAAGTCACTCTTGGGTTCACTGCCAATGTTGCTTTTTAGGGAAACTGTTTTGATGCAGAACACTCAAACAACTGCTCAAAGCACTTTAGCACAACTGTTTGGAAAGCCCTAGGACATGGAGATACCACCCTTCTGACTCCAAAAGTGAACAATGGTAGCTCAGATTAATATTTTCTGCTTATAATACAGTTAGTATTTTTTCATTCTGCCTTTACAAGTCTTAGAAAACCTTTTCCACTCACAGCAGGTTGCTGGTGTGCACAGATCTGTCTGACACCGCAGTGAGTGTACACGTGCCATGTTTAACCCCAGATAGTGACTAAGCCCCACAGAGCTGCTCACTCAACCCTGCCCCAGCAGGATGGGGGAGAAAATTGGAAGAGTAACAGTGAGAAATCTCGTGGGCTAACATAAAGACAGTTTAATGGGGCAGAAAAGGAACAAAATAATAAAGAAGGTAATAATAATATTAATAATAAGAATAATAAAACAATTAGAATATACAGGTGATGCACAGTCACCTTTTGCTGATCAGTGCCCAGCCAATTCCCAAGCAGGGCTCCCCTGGCCAGCTTTCCCCACAGTTTATACACTGAGCACGACTTCCTACGGTATGGAATATTCCTTTGCCCAGCTGGGGTCAGCTGTCCTGGCTGTGTCCCCTCCCAGCTTCTCGTGCCCCCCCAGCCTCTTGGTGGCAGAGCATGAGAAGCTGAAAAGTCTTTCACGTAGTAGAAACACTACTTAGCAACAACTGAAAACATCAGTGTGTTATCAACATCGTTCTCATCCTAAATCCAAAACACAGCACTGTACCAGCTACTAGGGAGAAAATTAACTCCATCCCAGCTGAATCCAGGACAAAACGCTTCTCTAATACTGTGTTCGGTTTTAAGAGCATTCAGATGAGGTGCTGCAGCACAAAAAGAATGAACTCCAGCTCCAAAATGCTGTTAATGCTAGTTTACATCCTTCTTACGGCAACTGGGCACTTGAGACAGAATATCCCAGCTGTCAACTCCTCGTTCTTGCTCACCCTCTTTCATAGCCAACAGAAGCGATAACCCACAGGGTATGGGAACGTGTTAAAAACACCAAGAGGAAAACAAAATACTGCTTCCCAGAAAAACACTACAGAAATTGAAGTGCAAGACTCTCACATGAGAATATTATTCTGCAACTGACACCATTTCCTCTGAGAATTTTTTTAAGGAGTCTTAAGATTTTACTGAACTATCTTCGATGTAGAATATTAAGCCTATCCCTTTGGATTTTTTAGCAAACTCCTTAGTTTCTTTTACCTCAGGGAAGCATTTCAGAGGATTGTCCTCTCCTCTGATGCAGAGGGATGGGCAGCAACAACAAGCCACAGAAATATACCATCCTCCACAGGAGCGTCACAGGATGTTGTTCAATTGATCACAATAAAATTAGTGTCATTGATTCAGAAAAGTTAAAAGCAGCAGTCTACCTACCTATCCATCAGGCTGTAATCACCACTGTAAGCTGGCATTGGTACAGGAAATTAAAGGACATAAGAAACAGCTTTGGTTTAAATAACACAGGCTGGGAATGCCAGAGAGTTTTAGCCCAGGGGCATAATTACAAAATGCTCTGCCTCAAGAGTTTAATCTAGGCAAGCCAAGCAACCTGCTGATCCAGGCTGTAGTGGCCAACAGGGTTAGGCAATAAAAGAAGATTTGTAAAGCAACCGTGCACTGGATCGTAACATTCAAATCCTGAAAATACAGGGAGGGTTGTGCACATGCGACCAGGACTCAGCATCAAACAGCTGCTCGTGTCAACTACGACCTCTGTGCGGGGAAGGCTGCACTGTCCTTGGGTTTAGGTTACGAAGGGACACTATGGCTTGCTACACCAAATTGTTCACTAAAGAAGCAGTAATGGGAGATAAAGCACATATACCACAGACACAGCAAAAATTAGAAATAAACAAACCCGTATTTTGGTAAGGGCCCCTTGGTGTTCGTGCTTAGGTCACAGATTAAGAACGCAGAAATCAAGCTGAAAAGCTTACAGCTGATGCCTTTGACACAGGGCTAATTCCAGGGGAATGGACGTGGAGGTTGGAAATGGAAACCCCATGTTGGATTTCAAAGCTCAGCAGGCTTTGAAGGACAGACAATGCCCGTGGCCTCCATGATGTGCCCAGTCAGGTCTTCCTCAACCTGCCTCTTCCTGCTAAAGTCCTCAGGCCACAAAAGAGAGGCTTAGATTTCCCTTAGGCCACAGACACGAGTATTCTTCTCTGCACTTTCCATGTTTTCTCCCTTCCCTTGGCTTTGAGGGAGGAGAGCAGCAGCCAGAACAGGAGTGCATACTGTGCAGTGGCTGTGGAGAACAGACAAATATCCTTGGACTGGGCATTTGCTTCTACCTGGCAAGATGAAACTACCCACTCTGAAACAGGACAATATTTATAAAAATGAATGTTGTAAGATGAACTGGGAATGTAGGGGAAAGGGGCCAAAAGGCAGCAGCACCCCAGCCAAAACCACTGCTGTCAGTGGGTGCTCAGTGTGCCTGAAAGTCACAGGCTGCTCTCCTTACCCTGCTCTTTTTTTTTTTTTTTTTCTGTATTAAAGACTAATCCTGGTTAAAGAATCTGACTTACAATTCCCCACTAATTACCATCTAAAAGCCAAAATCTGACTTTCAGTGGCATGGATAGGTCTGACTAGGAGTCCCCAGCAGCTCTCACTCCAAGCGTCTAAAGGTCAGAGAGAATTTGAAGGGCATTTTTAAAAGGGAAGGGGTGCCAATTGCCTGGAATGACGGAAGTGCAAGAAAATTCAACTAAGTGCTGCAGGAGTGGGGGAGAAAAAAGGGATGATGAAGAAGAGAAGAAAAGCTCAGAATAAAGAGCAACATCAACCAGTAGTTGAAGCTGGAAGAGAAAAGAGAAGGAGGTGCCGGTGAGCAGGCTTGCTCACAGGCTCAGAGCACCCACTGACCTGTGCATGCTGCTGACTTGTATCCAGGAAAAGTTTCAGACTCCCCCACTGGCTACTTGCTCATGCAGATGGAAAACCAGTGGTTCCAGCCTGCGACATCAGAGCCCTCCATACAGGCACGCAGGCAGTGAGAGGAAGAACTCCCTCTGCTGCAATGTGGCTTTTTTGGACCTCATGCTGCAGCAAGGCAAACAAGCTCTCATTTCTTCTTGACTCAGTCCAGTGGCCAGACACCGGATCTTCTGTGTAACCCATCAAACAAAATGTAGGGCAGTAATTTATCATCATAAACATAATAGTAGATTACTGCTTAATGAAGACTGTAGCCTCTAGTAAGTCTGCTTCTCTCATGTGGCTGATGAGCTTATTACAGCTTTGACTAAGAGGTAATATTACCCCTTCTTAAGAACTGAGTGGATTTGGATTTAATCCCTACTGTGGCTGTTTGTCCGGAGACATGATCTTCCAAATACACCACTGATCCCTAAGAGTGGGGACTGTTATTTTTGTCCCTAAACCTGTATAATACTTCAAGTTATGTTCATGGCCCCTGCAGCACCCTTGAGGTGTCATAATTGCTTTCTGTTTGTTTACATACTCAAGTGAGAGGCTTTCTCACCATGGGCAAACCTTCCTCATTCTGCTGTAACCAACACAGAGTAGATGGAAAAGTTTGTGTGATTCACATCAGGATCCAGTTAAATTCATTTAAGGTGTGCTGTATAGCCTGAAGGTTTGAAATAAATTCGCTAATGTTGCCTGATAATCTGGAGTGTAATTATGTTTTTAGCTCTAGCGGTTACACACTAAATTCTTTCCAAAATACCCTTGTTTTGGTGACATCTGAAGAGGACACATTTGGAAATGGTGTGCCCCTTCTCACTCAAGCAACCTTTACAGCCTCACACATCTGTCAGCCAGCTGTACCCCAGTCAGACTGCATTTGGTGAGGGTTGTGACCATGCCAGTCCCACTAGGAGCACACCAAAAATCCCAATATCCCATTTCCTGTGATGGATCCATTCATGCAGCAAGTTTAACACTGGCAGATCTTCCTGATAAAGTCAGCTAGTCCCAAGATAACTTGCAACCAGAAGTTTCTCCTGACCTTACCCGTTCTTGTTGCCCCCCAGGAGTGTATACATGCAACTAAGAGACCTGAGCACCATCTTTACCCCACTCTGAAATACCAAATTTCGAAGCCAAGGCGGCTCTTCTCACCCTAACTGTCCAGTATCCAACAACACATGCCTGAATCTGGGGCCTTCTGATATCAAGAAAAGAAGTAATAACAACAACAATAGTAAAAATAATACAGATTCAAGTTCAGGCAACTCAGAGCTGCAAGGCTCCTGACTGCCAGCAGCAGGATAACAGAATCAACTGGGTGCACTATTCCCTGGTGCAGCTCCCCAGTTTCCAGAGCACTTGGGGTTGGATTGCTGGATGTTGTTTGACATGTTCTGGTGGATATTCACATTCTGTCTGCCTGCCAAGGCCTGGGTGAGAGCTGCAGTAGCAGTGGTGGAAGCATTTGGTAGCAATGCTTCTCCTCAGTACGGAGTACATTTCTTCTCTATCCTCGAGGGTGATAAACCTTTGTAAGGGACTTTAAATCACTGCATGGAGGATGTATAAAGGCAAAGGAATGTTACTGCAGCTCAGAGAGGTCAAAGTGCTGCTTCACTGTGTGAGTATGCTGACAGTGAGTTGACGTGGAGAACCTACCACAAAAACACTGCTTTTGGTACTCACGGAGACTAAGAAAACAGGCATCTGATGCAGTTTTATGTTCTGGTGTTATCACCTTACTAAAATGCCACAACATAAAAGAAAACAATCTTTTTTTTTCTGATAACATCTTAGAAAGCGTTAGGACAAAAACTTTGAGGAGCACTACACCACATGGTCATTCCTTCATCCCTTATATGCAATAAGCTCAGTGACAGAATCACCAAATCACAAAGAACCTTGCCCCACAGTGTACATTATTTTAATGTATCCTGTTAAGAAAAATCAAGGTCATAGTGAGAATAAAGGTAGCTAAAGTTTCTATAGCAACAGTTACTAGGATGCAGTTGCCAAAGGTGCTTTCTTGTTGTTCCTGAAGTAGCTTTACTGCCTGCTTTTCCTTCCTGTTCACTAGTCTTTTTGGTAATATCAGTACAGACATGATGCAAATGTGCTTTCATTGTCAGTATGATCTTGTAGACTATTCCTGCCCACGAGCTGAATATACAGGACATATCATGTGTAAGGGGAAAAAAAAAATTAAGCAGTCTGACCTTGAGATCCAAAGGGGAGACAACAGATTTAAAACATGTACACTTTTCTGAAAATCCAGCTCCATGTTGTAGTTGCAAGTTGAAAAAGTGAAAAGAACAAATTTAAGTGTCTGCTTGTTTACTTTGTACATTGACAGCATCTTGTCTCTTTCTCATAATGGACAAATTTCCTTGCTGTTTCTATTGCTCACCCGAACCTTCAGGCAGAAGGGGAAATAAAAACAGCAGTCTAAGCACAGCAGAAAAACCTCCCTGTGAAATTACAACAGGATAAAAGTGGAAATGCTTTAGAGCTGAAATGTATCTTCCTTTCTCACAGACAGATAACTCCAAGCTGCTGCAGCCCCCACAAGTCTTTACTCTGCAGGGAAGCAGTGGATTCTGCAGAACTGGTTATCTCATCAAAGTGAATGGTTACCAGTCATGAAGTACAAGCCATAATTGCAAGGGCAACATGACCAGGTTGGTGCAGCCTGACACAGATCAGTTCCCACAGCCCACCCACTCAGGGTCTGGTCTGGTGATGGCAACAGGGTGATGCTTGGCAGAGTAATTGCTGATACTTTGTTGGATCTGAAGGTGGGACCACCTTCTCTCCTTCTGAGAGCCTTGGAGGCTCCCTCACTTCACCCATGTCCTGTTGTCTGGGGCCAGGCACTGAGTGCCAGGCTTTGTCCTTGCTCTAGGTCCCTCAGCACACTCTAAACCATCACCTTTCCTTTCCCCGACCTTCTCTTGGGCACTATCACCACGAATACTCATCTGTGAATATGTGGCCATTTCACACAGTAGGGCAGTGACAAAAGACCACTGCAGGAGGCCCATATGCCTGATTATAGGCAGTCTGTGGTGGTGCCTGCTGTCACCTGCTGTTCTGTAGCCTTTGCAAATAATGGTCCACTTGATGCTAAGACTGGGTTTCACTTAGGATAGAGCAGTTTCCACCTTCTGCTCCTGGCTAAGATCTTCCAAATATTTGATCATTGTACCAGCTCTTTACTGGACCTTCCTTGGGGCTAAAACAAGGTGTTTAAATTTGGATAAGCTGTATACTGGGAATTAAATTGAAAAGCAAATTCACAGAGTTGCAACCCCTTTGAAAGTCAGACTATCTGAGCTTTCTCCATTTATTTTAAACAAAGCAAATAAAAGAACTTGAAATTGCAAAGAGAAACAACTTGGGTATATTCCAGCGCAACCACATCCAAAAGAACAACCAAATTTAACATCGAAACATATCTAGAAATATCAACAATTCTGCAAATACACTACATTTTTTAATTCTCTCTTTTTTTTTTTTTTTTTTTTTTTCTAAGAGAGCATTTCTGTTATGAATGATTCCAGTGTCTGACCAACCTGTGACACACATTTCAGAGCAGAGGATTTTCCCATTAATGTAGTTCTCTGAATGGACATATGAAACACCAAGCACATGTCAGCAGCATTCACTCTGAGCCGAACAACACCTTTGATCACAATAATTTGATTTTCTCTTTTCTCCAAACATCACATCTTACTTCCATTGTACACTGTTCCTTCTAAGTGCAAAGGAAATTCTTGCAGTGCATCAAGGGGGAAAATGAAGTTGGACAAACAAAATGAAAAGCAACAAAAAAGTTCTATTTGATTAAATAAAAAAAATCTCAAATTTCAGGAATCAAGAAGAATGTTTCTGAGGCATCAAATGGGAAATCCCACTGACAGATTAGCCTTTGCGTACCTGAGAAATAGGCCATCTCCCAAACATTCCTACCATGTCTTGGCAGCATGGTTTTTAAAGTAAAAAAAACTTCTTGAGGTTGCTTGAGCATATCTAAAAATGTTAATGAATGTTTTTTTTCTTGCATCTGCCAGATCAAGTACTAGAGACATGTTTTCTGCTGCTGAGTGACATACATCTATTCAAATCCCTTCTGAACTAGAATCAATATTAGCTAGATCCATTACCTCCTGCTTTATTGGCAGCTTGGGTGCTTGTTCAGAAAACAGTCCTTCCTAGTAATGTAATAAAGCCCCCACCTTGAAGATAATTAGGTTGTCTGTGATATAGAATCCACTGATGATCCTTTCCCTGATGATTTTGGCTTGCTACTCCAGCTCAGGTTGCAGTCTCCATCACTACATGCTCTTACATTAGACCATCTGAGTCTCATCACCTAATAATTGCCATAGCAGATTCATTTAGATTTTTTATTTTTTTTCTACTCTTCTATAATAACAGCCATCAGCCAAACCTCAGAGTGTCATTAACATGCTTTTAAAAATGCACTAAAATGGCTTTGTCAATTACCCTGAGATTTAATATCCTGGCCACAACAGATATCGCTCACTCTAACAACAAATCCTTCCAGGAGCGCACACATGACACCGCCCTTCCCTGTGGTTCCTTTGAGTACTCAGTGTACCCCAGAGACTAATGAATTCAAGCTCCAAACCAGGAGCAAAGCAAGCTCCACAAATGCTATGAACAGTCAGAAATGGCCTTACCAGCTGTCTTTCCTTAGCACACCTTCCTGATGCCTTGATGGGTTCCCAACTGAAGCGTCCCCACTTGTCATTAATTTCGTTACTAACAAATGAGGGAACCACAAAATGATGCATCTACTTCCCCTTAACTCCCATCCCCTGATCCTGTGGTACAACCTGTCCCAGAAGGTTCCACACATGCAGATATTGTTTTACTGTCGAATGCACTTGCTCTTAGCTTTGATCATTGCAGGGTGAGAGAAAACCAATCCACTCCGTTAGATAAGTCAGCTTGTAAATGATGGTCTCTCTGTCCTAACAGGTGGGAATACATGAATTTGCACATCCCCTGGGGCCTTAGGACCATCTTTCTAGTTATCTTCATGTCTTTAAACAACAGGAGTGGATGTCTGGCTGTAACCCTGTGCAATGTCTAGCAGAGGAGACAACATTTGCTAGTCCTGAACTAAAAAAAAAACCAGTGTAAGTAGGAATATTTATTCCCCAGTTTTAGGCATTTAAAACCAAACCTTACCCAGTGGTATTAAATACTTAACTAAAACAGCAAGAGGCTGAAGAAGAAAGAGCTGAGGCATAAAGGGAAAGTGGGTTTCCCTTAATGTCACAAACACTGACAGTTTTGATGTATTTATCAAAACAAGTACAAGGACACTCTGTGTGTGGGTGGCATTTTCTTCTTCTTATAATCAAGAGCTGCAAGTTCTCCCCTGGCTGTTTCAGGCTGTGAATCTCTCATGGGCATAGTGCCTCCATCAGAGGTTTTCTCCAATCACGGCTTTTTGCTGCAATTTATTGACTTTCTGAGGAAGGAAATAAGGGTGGTTTTGCTCATAAAGCTCGCTAGAACCTAACCCTTAAATCCATACAGGCTACCAATATATAAATACTCCATGGGTATTGGATTGGTATTTAGCTTCCCACCACTTGAACAATTCCACAGCAGTAGTCTCTAAACCATGCTTCAGAAATAGCTATAATCTAATCCACCCTTATTCATTGCTCATGACCTTAGCACACCTTTCCTGAACCATGGTTCAGGTCATCAGTGAAAACCAGCTATATTTCATGACATGCAAAACAATGTTACTGTGCTGAACATTTTTTTTTTTCCCTCCTCAATATTTTTGCCTATTGGTTAGCAAAGGCTGAGGTTCTCCAGCATATGCAGATTGCCAAATCCTGGGATTCCTGGGAAGCATCCCAATAGTCTTGGAGTCCTGCCTAAGCCTGGATAAATGGAATGTATTACAATCAACAAAGGATTTAATTCATGGATCCTGACATTGTACCTTCCATGGAACAAACAAAGGGGGAAGCATGGCCGTCTGCCCAAGGAGCTACAGTCTAACTTAGGCTGGCAGTACAGATCAGACACACAAGACCTGCAGAGGGAAGGCTGACACTGAGCTTTCCCTTTGTCTTATGTAAATACAGATACAGAGAGTGGCAGCAGAAAGCAAAGTGTCTCTCCCACGGACCCTGAGGCTTTTCTTGGCTTCTTGTCCAAAAGTAAGTTCAGATTTTATCTTCTGTTCATCTTCCTGCTGTCTCCCTACACACACATAGCCTTTTTTTCATTAAGTTCTCCCTAAGTTAAACTCTATTTTTTTTGAGGTTTTCCACATTAATTTCTACCAACTCAAAACTCAGCTCCCTCCAGAAGTAGATCATCTCATCTCCTCCCCTCACTTGGCCAAGGTCACCCATCTCCTTTGTTCAAATGCTCTCACATATTTGGTTCAAATGCTCTCAAATATTTGGCTCAAAAGCTCATCCATCTCACCACTCCGAGGTATTCTTTTCCTTTTCCTACAACTCGTAACAGCCTATAATCTTTGCATGGTTTATAATCTCCTCCGACCACACAAGATCCCATCTCTCTCTATCCCATCTTTTCCATCAAAATCATGAGAACCCGTCAAATACAATCACACGCTCTGACAGTGTACTTAGACCCTGAGGACTGGATGCAGGAGGAACCACTAGCATCTATAGATGGCAGGGATGTGAACAAAGTCCTTTATGCAAAATAAGTTAGTGTACCACAGGATCTCTTCATTGTCTGTACAGTGAGAAAAGGAAACACTCATAGTCTACAAACATATCAAATACAAATGTAGAACATAACTCAAACCTGAGTACTTTCCCACCTCCAAAGCATGTTATTTTGGGGACTAGCATTTGTTGATTTGTTTATCTTCCTTTGCCAAAAGCCTGGAATTCATCATCAGTCTAAATCCCTCCAGCTTTTCTGTTTCCATTCCTGTTGTTTCTTTTAAAATACTCTCCACTCAGAAGAAGTGTTACTTAGCTTTTGCTATTTTTTTACCAATAAGTTTAAATGTATTGAAAGGGAACTGTAATAAGGCCCCTAAAGATTTCAGACCTGAATAAGTGACACACACAAACTTCCCTGCCGTTCAGAAAATTGTATTACCACGCACAATATTGTCATTATCCTCTCTCCTATTAGGCCTGACACAAGGAAGTTGAAATACCTACTTCATGCTGGTGAATAGTGGACAGAACAAAAGGAAAATGTAGCAAAAATAATAAAAACACCCAGCAACAAAACCAAAGAGAAGTGAAGGTATTTTTAAAGTACTCACCCAGCATCAGTGCTATTGCCGCACAGTAACACATCTTCTGTACCATTTTTTATGAAATAGTTCACTGCAACAGAAACAGAGAAATGGCTTCTAAATAAACACATTCTGGAAATGATAACATTCAAAAATATCATCTGCCAACCAGCATATTCAGTTGGGACAGTAACTGAGAGATGAATGGCACCCTTTTGCTTTGTTTTGTTAATTTGAACTTCTATTAATTGTACAAACAAATATATTTTTCAAATCTATTTAAGCACTTGCTGTTTTTATTCCAGATCTGAACAGCTGAATAAGGTGGCAATAGGCTGTGGGCAATGTTTGTAGGGAACCTTACCTAGCCATGTCCCTGGATGTTCTAACCAAGAACATTGTTACTGAGTTCCATAAATGTAATGAAACCAAGCCATATGTTTGCCTGTAACTTTTAGTCTCTGCACTGATGATACACATATTAATTGAAGGTTGTGTTAGAAATTCCTGACTCATAGGTTAAAAATGTAACCAGCTATAAGTCAGAATGTAATAATACTAACAAAGCAGCCCACTCCCCCAGTCTGGTGGATTTTGCTCTGCATAGAAAACACAGAGTATAAAGCAAAAGAAATAAAAATGCACCCTGTTAAAGATCAAACAAACAAGGAAGTATTCATAAAGACAAATATTTATCAATGTAGTCATCTGTAATGGCAATGAGGAGAGACAGACACTTTCTCAAGGGAGACTCAGAGGAGCAAGATAAATTTAAGTGCTGTGGATCATTCCATGGTTGACTATCAATAAGGCTTAAGGAAATTAACATCTTCAGGCTAATGAGAGACTTTGCATACACACTCCTCCTATCCCCAGCCAACCAAGTCTAACATTCAGAGACACAGAACAGGAGGCCAACTTCTTCTCTAAAGGATGAGCAAAATCAGCGTTCCAGAGAGAGTGTGAAAAAAAGGAGATGCTCTAAGGAACATTTTTAAAACCTGAATGGTG
Organism: Myiotriccus ornatus; assembly: GCA_036023395.1. Lineage (NCBI taxonomy): Eukaryota > Metazoa > Chordata > Aves > Passeriformes > Tyrannidae > Myiotriccus > Myiotriccus ornatus. The sequence continues at coordinate 4,572,685 of JAYRBT010000082.1, read as the reverse complement.
GCATGGAAAAACAGATAAAAGCACTGATCTTAAAACATAATAAATGCAAAACAGAGGCCCGCAGCTGACTGGTAAAGGGTAGATAATCTGGTGTGCTTTGCTGCAACAGAGAGGACGTGATCCCCTCTTGACATAACACACGATGGTGGCAGCCTTACACAGTAAGTCTCTGCGAGCAGAGGGGCCTCTGCAGATGATGCTCAGAACAGGTTCTCCATTCTAGGCTAACCCTCTGTTGTGAAATGCTTTAAAAATGAAGAGTGACAGCTTATCCAGGCAGGGTATGTAAAGAATGCTCAGTGGCTCAACCACCGAACAGATGTGCTGTGGCTCTCTCAGTAAGCTGCGAGCAGTGGAAAAGCCCTGCTCTGCTGTATGCCAAGAGGGAATTACTGCCCATGAGCTTGTGGTGACGAGGGCACGTGATGCTGTTCACAAGTTATCAGAGCATATATCCTGCTCAGACTGTATGTTTTTCAACCTTGTGCTACACGTGGGCATTCTGCAGAAGCATCTTGCCTGACAGCAACACCCAGGAATTCATCGTGGTTAGGGATTGGTGATCAGTCACCGCAGAAGGGGGAAGGATGCCACGTTCTGCATCGCCTTCCGCCCTCCAGTTCTGCTGGTCAAAGACTTGTGCTTTTCTCAGGACAGGTGGTATCTTATTTGGGATACACACAGTCAGTGACACAAACACACCAGATCACTTTCTCCTCGAACCAGACGATCTTTAACACCCCTTCCAAAACAAACCATTCCATGATTCTAGGTTTGATCAAAGTTCTGGAGCACAGTGCTGATTAAAGATGGAACCAAAACCTCCTGCTCAGCCAGATCAGAAGATGAGAACAGAGTTTGAACACAGGATTAAGGAGGACAAGAAGACTCTGTGTGCAAGCAAAAAATCTGAATTCTCAAGAACAGACAAAATTCTGTTATCTGCTGTTGACTTTAAACATTTACATTTCTAAAACAATCAATAAGGCAGGTGCCAAAGAGCCCCACGAAATGCACACTGAGGAACTGCATAGGGGCTGCTGGGAGGGGGTAACTTCACCACAGGGTCTGCAACTGTGCAAGGGAATGTCATGGCCAATGTGCCAAACCTCAGGCTGAGGAAGAGCTGAGCTCCTGATTCCCTACTGATAAATAAAGGGGGTATTACAGTATTATAGCCAAGGAGACAAATTGCTGTATTAACAAAAATGTGCACAACAATCAGTTTGTCCCTCAGAGCATGTTGGTTTGGATTTCAATCAAGCCTGCTGGGCAATCAGAGGTCTGCAAGAAGCAAACAGTCATCACTCTTGCTTTTAAGAACAAACCACCTCTGTATCACATTAACCCATGGCTTCAGCTTTCCATCAGTTAACTCTAACATGGGCAAAGAACAAGAAGCTT
>JAYRBT010000082.1:4541893-4571181 GCA_036023395.1 Myiotriccus ornatus | reverse complement strand
CCACCTCTGTATCACATTAACCCATGGCTTCAGCTTTCCATCAGTTAACTCTAACATGGGCAAAGAACAAGAAGCTTTTTTTTCATATAGAGGAGGATTTTCTCTCCGAAACACAGACTGCTCAAACTGATCGACACTGCCTGAAAACACAACGACTTTTTCATTGACTTGGAGGAGTGCAATTGGGTTTTGTTTTGTTTCATCAGTTTTTTCACTTAAAAATTTCAGCATGTGAGTGGGAAACAAAACAGGAAAAGAAATACGGAAAATAAAACCAAACCCTTCCACTTTAGGTGGGCTTTCTATTTATTTATCTTCAAAGTAAAATCAAGCCAAAACAACTACATTTACACACATATGTATGTGTGTGCACACATAAACTATGCGATGTGCCATTCTTTCCAAGGGAAATGCCTTTTTTATTTCCTTTCTACCAGCTTTACTAAAATGTAGATGTCACAGTTATAGTATATACATTGCCTTTTAGGAACTTTTCTACAGGAATTTCCAGGGTAAGTCATATTAAAAAGAATTAAAAATGGTCTGAATAACGAGGTCTCCTGCAAGCCCATGCTCTGCCTCCTACACTTCTCAAAGCACACAGCACTGGCCCTAGCTTTAAAGTCACTATATGCCAGTTGGGAGGAAATACACAAATTCTCTTAGACTATTCTTGCAGTCTCTTTCTTCCAAAGTCACTTCCTCATCATTTTGGCTGTTTCATTCCACACTTTTTCTGTTTTCTCAATATCTTTCAAGTTTCTGCATTGATCCCTTCCACATCAGGTTATTCTAACAGAGCAAACATTCACAATGTCTCCGCTTGTCAAATTAACAACAACAACAACAAAAAAGGCAAACTTCCTAAAAAAAGAATTTGTTCCAATTAAAAGTATGCTCCAGCTTATGGTTTCCACACCTATATCACACAACAGAGCAGAAAGCCAGTGGGATACACAGACTGCAGGGCAGACACTTTCCTCGTTTCTGTGCACAGGAAAGGAAAATTTTCTAGTTAAGAAAAATAAAAAAAGGTTAGAGTCAGCTTAGAAAACAGTTTCTTGCCTCCAGCTTCTGCTCCTCCTTCGAAGGCCCAACTGAAACGTTGTTTTGACTCATCTTACAACAAATTAATTCCAATTTAAAAAAAAAAAAAAAAGAAACAACCCTATATATTATCACACTTGCATAAAGAGCAACATTCAAATATCGTTAGTCACTGCCCGGAGAAGAGTCCTCTGGCTGACTTTCTAACAAAACCTTCAGAGAGGTGTCCGTTATCTCAGACTATTTATTGCAGCCACACGGGTGCTCACTGGTCGGAGACTCTCTCCCCGTGCTATGGCTGGCAGAAAGCACTGACAAGCCACCAAACGTCCTGATTCCAAATCTAAAAAAATGCAATTCAGAGAGCCCCATCGCCTTGCAGCTGTGATACGTGACACAGAAGCAAAAGAGATAACACTCCCCCCCCTCGCCCTTTCGCCCACCGGCGCAAACACACTGTACCTCCTGGTAATACGTAGTAATTAAAAAGGATCCTCGCTGCACTTGCTGTGTGCACACTGTGTCACACGCGGTGAAGCCTCTAATAAACGAAATTGAGTTTGAAGATGAAAAACACGCCTCACAAAAGCGGTGGAACAGGCTGTATTAAGGGTGTTATTAGGGAAGAATGCCTGGGAATAAATGGCGCTGCCAGTTTAGTTCATTCCTGCTAAAAGGGGTTGCAAATAATTATAATAATCATTTACCCTCCTGTTGCTCAGGCCATGACAAGGGATCTGGCTGTCCTTTGCTGTCCCCTGGCATTTGCTGTTGCTGACCCTTACGCTGGGTTTCACAGGCTCTTGAGTGCTGTCCTCTCCTTGCTTCCCATCCTTCCCTCCCTCTTCCCATGGGAACTCACTTCTGGCCCAGCTTTCTCCCACCTCCTTATCCCATAACCATGTGGCAGGACATTTTCAAAGCTTCAGTTCAAAAAGGAACAGGAGGAATTATGGTGAAGACGAGTGGGTTGGGTGGGTAGAAGAGAAGGGGAAGAGATCAAGGGGACAACTTCATGTACATCACTGGGTACCATGTGACTTCATGGTAAACACAGTCTTGAATTCTGGGCAAGAACTATCTTGCAGGAGATATGGAGGGCTGGGAGGATGTTGCAGAAAGCCACTCAACGAGGTGCTGGGAGGAAAGTGGTCTCCTTCAGCTTGAGTGTCTCTGGTAAGCTCCTGTTAGTGCTTCTCCCCATGCTTGAGACAAGACAAAGAATTAATTTCCCAGCCAGGCTCAGCAGTCAGCACAGCACAGAAAACACCTCCAGTTTTGGTAGCACTTTTCCCTCTTCGGGAAAAAAGCTTTTTCCCACTTTGGGAAAAAGCCACTAACATTATCAATCAAGCTCCCTGCTAGATGGCTCCCATGCACTAGGAAGAGGCTCTGAAAGCCTCAGAGATCCACAGTACCTGGTTTGTGCTGCCTGCATAGTCTGAGGGAACAAAAAGCGCATCAGGAGCATTTGGAGATGTGCACTAGAGGAGAGTGGAGAATTTAGATGCTGTCAAATTGGTTTGGGGACCTTGCCAAGTCCATGAGCATCCCCAGGAAGATGAGGCAGGAGACAATGACTAGCAATAAACACACATGCTGGCTTTTAAACATCTTCAGATAACCCCCTTCCCTGCCTCTGTGTCTGACCAGTCACGCAGACCCACGCTCCCAGGACTGTAGGGTGCATAGCACGTAACTAAAAGCATATTTAGTACCACTTGTTTAGATATATGCTTCACATGAACAGGCAGCAAAGTGATGAAGTGTGCTCTCTGGAAGTTTTGTAGAGGGTTTGTGTTCTGTGGAATTTTTTTATATGTTTCACAGAAAAGAATTAAAATCAAAAACGGCTACAAGGGTCGAATGCATTTGTGATTACAGACAGATGACAGAAAAATAACAACAACAACAAAAATACTCCTGCACTTACTGTGATAAAGAAAACAAATAAATTGGATCAAAAACTGACTGAGAGACAGAAAACATAGGTTAAGATGAAAAGTCAGTGTGCAGTATCTCTACAGGCTAACAGAGGGCTGCACCTGCACCTCTTTGTGACATTTATAAGTACAAGGGAAAGAGGGTGATCAGAGAGGTGACATCTACTAAACACAGATTTTCCAGGTAAATAAAGTCTGATAGCAGGACTGAATGAGGAACACTAGAGGGGCCTATTCCACAGTGGAAACCAAAAAAAAACAACAACAACAGCAACAAAGTGGAAGTGGAGAAAAGCAAAGTGGGATATTATGTTGTCAGAAAGTGAAGTAAAGCAGAGAAAGAGAAAATCTCACCTATACATAACCTTGTCAAGTCTTAAATTCCCAGTATAAGTTCAGGGAGAAGAGAAGAGAAGAATTTTTTTTTTTTTTTAGGGATCCTTTGTCAACACTTACGTAATATGAAGCTGTGATCAAAGAAAAGTGTAACACTGAGATAAAGGAGGACGAGGATGAAGTGTTAAACAGGAAACAACTGATAAACAGTGGCTTGTTTCAAGAAGTTGTCTTCATTATCTTAAGCAATGATCTGGACAAAGGGATTGAGAGCACCTACAGTTTTCAGATGACACCAAGTTGGGTGGCACTGTGGATCTGCTGGAGGGCAGGAAGGCTCTGCAGAGGGATCTGGACAGGTTGGATCAATGGGTTGAGGCCAGTGGTATGAGGTTCAACAAGGCCAAGCGCTGGGCCCTGTCCTTGGGTCACAACAACCCCACGCAGTGCTAGAGGGCAAGAGTGCCCCAAAAGTACCCAGTGGAAAAGGAAGGGCATCTTTTATCATAGAAAAGAGGTGATTATCCAGTAAAAAATAGTATGTATTCTGGAAAAGAAGAACAGGGACCTTTGTGCGTTTCCAGTGACAGAACGTGATAACAATGTTTTTTGCCTTGAGAAAAATGGAGAGGGGAAAAAAAAAAAAAAAGAGAGGAATTTTCAAAATAAAGGCAAAGGAAATATTTTTCACTACACTTCCCATTTAAACTACTAAAATTGTTGCCACAGGCTGCCTCTGTGGCCAAAACATTCAAAGGGGGAGATTTGTTGCTGATGTAGATAAGGTTATTCCTGAGTTATAATAGCTAATGTTGATAAAAAAATTAGACAAATATCTATGCTTTGAGCTCTACTAATTTTTTCTGGAGCATATGCAGCTGTTCAGTGCCACACAGGGATGCTGGTGTAGGTACACCAAGGCGAGACTGAGCCTGGGAATTCCCATATTTTATCTCTGCCTCACTTAGGGGAATTCAGCACTGATGAAAAGTATCAGGAGAAAATTTCTTTACTTATTCCTTAAAACCAGTGCAATAAGAGAAAGCAGAGATGCAAGTTGTTCTCTGCTGGTGGTCTCAAAGTGCACCTGGACTGAGTGTTCAAAGTGGAAGATGCCTCTTGCTTTTGCAAGGCTTATTATTGCTGAACCTGGAGCAAGGAGCAGTCCACAGACCAGCTCCAGTGGGCACAGACAAAGCCCTTTCAAATGCACATCACTGTGGAAGTCAAGGAGTATATTAATTTGGTAGTTAATGAAGAATTTGAAGGAACATGTTTAGTCTGAATCTTCTGTGATAGACCTTTCCTCTAGTAGATCTCTCCTTTCTGTGAGCAGTGCTGAGAGCAAAAGAAGTGTATCCAAGACATAAATCCTCCTGCTGTACAAACTGGTCCTACGTAAGAACTAAATATTTCACCATAAGGCCAAAAAATATCATACTGAATGGTCAGAAAGAGACTGTACTGGATTCAACATCACCAATTCTCACGTTTTTCTGATCCTCGCACGGCAGATGGGGCTTTCTTTTTCTATTTAGCTTAAAACATTAAAGTGCACAGGTACAATACCCGTGTTAATAACACATCAGAGCATTAAGTTTTGAGCATTTATGAAGCTATTTATCAAAAGATCCACAGCACCCGAACAAAGACACAATATTTACAGTTAACAGAAGAGTAACGCTAATAGATTCCATGCTGGCAAGCACAGCCTGAAAACCCAGAGAGGTTCTTTGTTTTAATCACTGGTTCATGTACAATCATACATAATAAAACACCTATTCCAGTCCCAACTTGATTTATTGCTTCTCTCTTTCCTCCCACCTCCATAATTACTCATCAAACACTCTGTCTTCTATTACCACCTCAGACAACACCTCAGACACTTCAGCTCTCCCCCAAACTTGCTGCGTTTGTTATCTGACTTGAACATCATTGTTTTCTATACAGTTCTCATACAGATTCAGAGTATCTGTTCCATTTCAGTGGTTCTGAAAGCAAAAATGAAGCACTTCATCAGACAGAGATAACAATCAGGCACGTTGCTTAAAGATACATATGTACACACACCCTCGTGTCCATGCAGACATCCATTTCTATACATTCACAGATAACTGCCTCAACATCCATGCTCGTTCACTTCAACAGTGCACTGCACCCAGGGCATCAGAGAGAAGGAACGTGGAAAGGCTCTAGGATTATTCCACATTGTTCTGGAACTGCTCCTGACTGATCAGCTCCCAGCAGCCAGACTGGCTCTGGTTGCATTCACACCATGCGCAAGATGAGTTGCTTCCCACAGGCCTTTGGTCCCTTCTCAAGTGCCCAAGAAGACCAGGGTTTGGATGGGTATCACCAAAACTTCACATATACGTATTTCTAGATATAGAGCCTGAGGGAACCATAAGGCTTCCAGGCCTAACTGGAGAAGACAAATAAGACATTCCATTTATCTTGATCTGTCTTTTTTCTCTTTAATCAAAGTTGTTTAGTTTTGCTTTTTTCCCCCCAGGCCTTTGTTAACTACAAAATTTGACTCCAGAAGAAAAGAAAAATCACTCCCATGAAATGAATACCAGAAACTAGTCTGGAAGAAAAAAAATAACAACCCTAGAATGCCTCTTTTAATCTATAAAAATAGTATCTGATTCCTCACTGTAAAAGGTTTATAAAGCTTAAACATTTATTTTACTGATTAATTATTTTTAATGTCAATTGCTTGTACAGGACTATCTAAAGGAAATTACAAGGTTGCTCTTCTTTAACTTAAAGAGTCTGCTTTTGAGAGAAAACATATGTAAAACACTTTGAAAACAAGACTCAGAGTGCCTTAAGTAGGTTATTTAGTCTACAGAAAAATAAAATACTGGACTTTGAGACTATCATTCCATAAGTGATTTTATAATTTAATGATATTTTTAATGTTCTTTTCTAAAGTATTTTTTCTTATGCATTCAGCCCTTACATTAAACCCTGCTCAGCAAAAGTACTCAGATTTCTACTTATTGACTAGTCAATAATCCATTTTCATAATGCAATACATAAATGACATTAAAGATTCTAAAATCATCAGCCACATGAATCAACTACACTCAGTCCATTGGTACATCTCTAAGCCAGTGACATGTCTGACATCCCATAGCTTTCAATCCATTCTAACTTACACATCCATAAAGCTTCACTTCATCAAATACATCTTTAATTTAAACACCACAACTTAAGGCAGGGTTTCACAATTGTTATTTGGAGAAGCTTTCCTAGAAATCTTTACAAGTATTGAAATTAAGCTCGCAGTTTTTCAGTCAGCTGGTTTTCTAAACCATGAGCTCTCCAGAAGATAATCAACAGCCCAATAGCTTTGATATTGATATATTGATCACATAATAATGGTGTGGATGTAAACTATCATTATTTTCAACCTTTTTCTTTTATTTTATTTCATTTCTATATATGATCACTGCCGCATCTAAAACTTCAGACTCCCAGGTTTGTCATTATTAATGTCTAAAAATAATCCTCCTTGGACTTATTGATTGCAATCTCTTAACCAATTCTAGAATTTCAGGTAGAAAAATAATTACTTACCAGTAGTCAGCGTTTTCCCAGATGAACAAGCTGTGCCTCCATTCTAACTTTACCACTGACACTTGACATGAAGATTTTTTTTAGCCTGATTCTATCTGATGCTCAGCTGTTTCCCATCCCACAGTCCATTCATACAGACAAAGGGTAGTCCTATGGAGAACGCTGTGAGACCTGATGAGCTACTTCTGCCCTAATCTTCCTGGTTTTTCCCCTCCGTGGGTTAGCAGTGGTAAGCATTACTCACTGGAGGGAAAGCCAGCGTGGAATAATTTTTCTGATATGCCTTCTTAGAGGCTGTGTAAATTTTGAAGACGTAGAGGCATTTAAATTGGTGGAAAGAATATCAAAATTCTCCCATTTGTCATGAGAGGGAAGTGCCCACTAAAAGGAAGACTTTAGATCTGCATCTCCACTGTGAGTTGAGGAAGGACTAAAAAGCTGTCTCATCTTACCATGACTGCTGTGCCTGGTAACTAAGATGAGAAACCAGAGACCCCTGCAGTAACTTGGTTGAAGTTTCTTTCACAGAATTAAGCTTTTTAAGACAATGCCAAGAAACTTCCCTTCTTGACAGTCTGATCAGGAATATTTGCTGTCACTTGGTGATTAGTGAAACTGAACAGAAGAGATCTCTCAGTGTGAATTTTCCCACTGAACCCCCATGCTTAAAGGTGCTGTCCCTTTCTTCCTAACTTACCTAGCATTTCCTCCAGCTGCAGAAGCCATGGAAATGATGGCAAGAACAAGCAAATCGTTGGGTGATTAGGTAGAAACTCCTTATGGGATTTAGAGTATGATTATCTTATGGCAGATGCCCAACAAGAGGAGAGAACCCAACAATTATCAACAACACTAGCAGTCTTGTGATGCAGGACTGACAAGATTTAGGGAAAAAAGATTTTTCTTCTGCCACTGCAATTCCTGCACCACCACTCTCAGTGCTGGTACACTGCCTTTACTGGTGGTGGAGGCAGGAATAGGGATAGCAGACGGGCCAGGCAGCACCTGCACCATCAGCCAGGATGGTGGCAACAACACTGGTAGAGCAGAAAAAGTACCTGTGGGTCTTAAATATATAATTAAGGGAAGGACTTCCTGAAATATGAGTGGTTATTTCCTGAAGGATCAACCAAAAATCAAGAGTTACCTCATAACTGTGGTTAAGCTAGTGATGATGCAAACCAAGTTTATGGGCAGGGTTTTTTCCCACCTATGAAACCAAAACAAGAGGCAAGAAGACAGATGAGAAAAAATTTGCTGCCTGGAGGCTGAAAGCAACTAAGGAAGGCGTACAGAACTTTGTCCATATACAAAGTCAGTTTTGAATGAAAAAACAGATCTGTAGCTATGCCAGGCCTTCTACACAACCAAAACGTCTCCTCTACCAAGTGCCCGTGGCACACAGTTATCTCAAACTGAAAAGGGCTTTGGAAGACTCAGAGTTGAGTTCTTATCTTTGCACCTCATGACTAAGTGTATCAGTTATTTTCTTTACAGCACCAAGCAATTCTTCACTGCATTACCCTTTCAAGGGGTTTCACTCATTTTTGGGTTTTCACACATGCAAAAAAAGGTTCAAAGGCACAGGAGGAGGCCAATGCCATTTCAGAGGCTCCCTGCTGTCCTTTAAAACATTAAAAATTCTTTCAAATAATGCAAAGCAAATTTTTGCTCTCCAAGAAGAGCAGAACTGGCATAATTATCCTGTTTAATTCTCTGTTTTGGTGTCTTGATGAAAAAAATTACCAATTTCTCTGATTTTACTTTTCAGTGGTTTCCATATTTCTTTACCTTCCTCTTTTTAAAAGGTATTATTATGAACCTCTGATAATACTTCAAGTTTCTGTTTTCTAGGGTGTTTTGGTTTGTTTTTTGGTTTTTTTTAGATTAGTATCCCTGCTCCAAACTGACTCAGCCACACTGGTTCTGAAATCTCCAAAAGCTTCTGTAATTGTCTGTGCTCCCTTTGAGTGAACTCTACTATCTCAACATGTTGGCCAATTTTCTTCTCTAGTTCTTCTTCAGAATAAACACTGACACTATTCTGTTTCTTAATATATTCCTCTTTTTATCTAATTTGGTCTGCCTACACTTTAATCTAACTGTATGTATTGCTTAATTCCCTGCAGTACTTGAAATTCGGACTCTTATTAAATTGTGGTCAGTACTGGTCTTTTAAACAGTCACTTCATTTCACCATAATGCTTATGCAAAATGAAATACAAAGCACTATCCCATCTAGTCACAAAATGAGCCAGTCCTTCCATTTCTGAATTGCCTTAGTGCAACAGTCAACATTAAATGAAAATCCTACTTAACATTGTTCTCCCTAGCCTAATAGCTAAGCCCCCTTCTTCAGCTTTTCAAGGAAGGTTTCATTATTCTTTTTCAGAGATCACTATATTTTTCCTATAAATCTACTTTTCTTCTATGTCTTCAGTGGCCTACTGCAGTGCCTCAACACTTGAACTATTTAAATCATTTTTGTCCATACAAAGTAAGGGACGACTGTTTGCCATAATGCACCATGTCTTTATTTTCAAATACTATGAAAACATTCATTGATATTAATATTACTTCCTAGTAATACCACATGGTCAAAATTTAATTCACTTTGATCCATTATCTCACCAGGTTCATTATCTTTGTAATAGTTAAATCTCCTTTAGTGATAACAAGTATATTTTCATGGCCCTATTAACCACTGCTGGATTTCCTATATGGATTTCTGGGAATGTTTACCCTCCTCCCCATATCAGGACCACACAAATAAACTTGCTCATGGTATGCTGGAGCAGCTGTACAATTCCACCCATTTCAAGAAGTGCTGCAGCTGGCCCTGACATTAACTGTATTTTAATAAAGCCTATCCAGTGGCACCTTTACCCTACTTCCATTTCCAGAGAGCCAGACTATCTTCACAGCTCCATTTCATCCTTTCACCTTTATTGCAGGGTTTTATGCTTCCAGCCATCACTATTTTATCTCCCAATGCCTCTGTGAGAGAGGGGGAGCAGCACCTCACACAGCTCTCAGTTATCTGTGGCAGAGGAGCCGTGAAGTGCCTTAATCCACCACAGGTGCACAAATATCTTTACTAGCTGCTCACTCATCTCCAAGCTGGAAGCAGAGGGAATGTGGATAGGATAACAGGTCAGCAGGCCCCTCATCATTCAGCATAGGTCCAAGAGCTCTTTCCCCTTTCAGCTGATAAGGGGCAGATACAGAGACATTGAGACGGTCAGGGTCAGTTCCAAAGACAACCCTCAATTCAGCCAGAGCTTTGTGACCTGCCCTTCCTTAATGCTGGTCAACCACATCATGTCTTAAAGACACCAGTGCTGAGCTTTCTATTCCTTGAGTGAAACTTTCCCAACACCGCTGCTTCCAGGGCTGCTCAGGCTGCAGGCAGAGGAATCCAGCAGAAAGGCCAGAAGTCACCAGTGGGGAATGGTGGGAATGGGTGGGGAATAGTGGGGAATGGGTGCCCTTGGCCTAATCCCCGGCTCAGCAGAACCCTGAGCCACACCAGGCAGCTTCCAGGAGCCAGGTGTGGAGGTTTTACAGTGCAGATGGTTGGAGACGTAGGACTGTCTGATCCACACAGTCAGATCAGAGGTACCATGTGGCAGTATGTCACTGCCTCCCAATCTAAATTCCAGTAAATGACTTGACTATGTGGTTCGTTTTTCTCCTCAAAATAAATAAATTACCAAAGGTCACTGGTCCTAAGTTCACACTAATGGACATCAGTCTGGCTGCTTCCTGCCCCCAAGAGCATAATTAAATTGTTTGAGATGTGAGACCATGTCCACTGCAATTGATGGAGGTCCTCTAGTGACTCAGGGGGTTTTGGAGCAGCAACAGTTGAGCTACTTGTTTACACTCTGAACTTCACTTACATCAATTTTTTTTTTTTTATGTTAATAAATATTCTCAGTCAACTTATTTAATTGTAATAAAAAATTACAGCAGACTATTAAGTGTTAAAAAATTTGTTTGGACTAGAAAACAAACCTTTTGATAATAAACATCAGAGCATGAGATGCTGCAGGATGGCCCAACCCAGATAATTAGTTAGGGCTCTAACAACATAAGATTTTCTTAAAAAATTTCTCTTGGGATTTTTCAGAATAATAAAGACTGAATTTCTCTGCTTCACATTTTGATTTTTTATGACAATTCAAATTTTGAAGATTTTCTACAAAATGCAAGAACCACAAATTGTCTTCAAGAAACAGTGTGCAAACCAGGCCCACACACACGGAGCTGAAATTTTCAAGTGATTGCTCAATTCCGGGAAACGGAGCTTTAAGAAATGTTTACAACGAGACAGCCTAAAACTGTGACAATCCTCAGCAATGCAACAAGGACCTCATTCTGTATCACAGGAAAGCACCAGAAACACTTTCAGCATGAGCTCCAAAGGCACCATAGAGATCAGAAACAGTTACCTAGGTCTTCAAAACCACATCTACACCGCGAAGAGCCAGTAGTCACACAGTGCTGCATTTGCTGATTCACATACAGACCTTGGTCAATGTATTTAAAAAAAAAAACAACCAAAACCAAATTTAAAAAAAAAAAAAATTCCCCCCTCCCTCCAAAAAAAAAATCCCAAACAACCAAAAGTCAGATTACGGGACAAAGAAGAGCTTACCCGGATCACTAAGAAATTCCTCCGAGTTGTTCCACATCCTACCATCCAAATACAGCGAGCCATTGGTGAAGTTAAACATGGTGTAATCCCTGACACACTTGTGTCTCAAGTTGCCCATGAAGAGCTGGAGGCCTATGAGGGCAAAGACACTCAAGCAGAAAACGGTCAGGATCATCACATCAGCAAGTTTCTTAACAGACTGGATAAGTGCCCCTACAATGGTCTTCAGTCCTAGGGAGATAAAAGCCGAGAGTTTACAGACTGAGAGACTGAAACCTGCCTGCAGACAGCTACTTTTCGCGATGAAAATCTCCATGGAAGGGGAAGTTGGAAGCGTTTCTACCACACGTTTGCAACTGGACGGCAGAAACGAGAGACAAGTGATCACCATGAACGTCTAGTTTGGCCTGCTTTCGTCTGGACACAAACACCAATTTAAAAATGGAGGGAAAGAACTGGATGGAGGGACAGTGAGGTACAAAAATGTTCATGGATAAAGAAAATGCGGAATGTGTTTTATATTTTCATGGATCTACATTAAAGGCTGTAAAGCCTAAATCCCATTGAATTTTGAGAAGACAAATTATTTTTAAATCACTCAGGCGATTCTGATAACTTTATCCCTCACACAAACAGATGAAGAGGTATGGAAATACTGTTTATTCCCTGCTTATTTTGCATATTTTTGTGCCAAATGTAACGTTGTCCTCATATGAATAATTCCTCTGCCTTCAATTCATTTTGCTTAAGACAACAAGAATTTGGGATTACAAAAAAACCCAAATAATATGGGCAATCAAATAAACCCAGTGGAAATTATTTGAGTAAAACTACCTGAGGCTTCAACAATACCTGGGCAAAAGTTAATTGTTTTATAATGTGCTGCCAATGTAGATAAATCATCTTATTACATAACACCAAGGGCTTGGGTCACACAAATTATCTTTTCCAGTATTATTTCACCCTGTAACACTGGATTCAGTTTATTATTCTATAAATATTCAGATATGAATAATTACACTGTTTTGTCAAATGATATTCCTTGCTTTTGAACTGGTCGTGAAAATCAGCACTATTTGAGTTGATTGAATATTACATGATTATGATCAAAAAATATTCCTTTAAAAAAAAGACCCTTACTCTGAACTGGTGTGCTGTAGTTGGACATTAATATCAGCTGCACAATGGTAGCAACTTTGTTGTTTCTTTCCTATTTATGTTTAATTAATACTGGTAAGTAGTAATAAGTACTTCTGATAATCGGTGTCACCAGCATGGCAGCAGCAAGAGAAATTGAGTTAAATGGAAAAAAGAAAATGCAAAGAGGAAACAGGAGGAATTCTCCTGGGCAATATTCAGAAGCACATTGATTTGCTCACTGAATATGATCATACACATTAAATCTCAGTTCCTTGGAATTCCACCCCAAGAGTTTGGCAGCCTCAAAGGCTGAGCTAGTGCTGTGTAATTGAAAATAATATGAAAATGTACTTCAGGACTCAGAGGAAGGTAAAATGGGTTTTTGGTCTTGCTTAAAATTCTGTGGTTAAAGTAAAGGGAACTCACAGTTTCTCAAATGAGGATGAGCTACTGGAATGGCCAACTGGTGCAGTAGTCCTAAAATACCCCACTCCTGCATAGGATATTGTCATCAGGTTAAACTGTGAATGATATCAACATCTGTAAAATGGCCATTTAACCAAAAGGGACTGACCCAGCAGGTGTGGGTAGCTTTCTCCATTAAATTCTTTGCTTGCCTCCTTGAAGCTAGCTTGTGGCACGATAGAGAGGCAGGGGTAGACAGCTCCCTGCTCTGTTCAAAAATGTGACAAAAAATATTGCAGGTCAAACATTAGGCAAAAGCTGGATTTTCATGCTGCCTGTCCTCCTCACCAGAAATAGATTTTACAAATGAGATCAGTTCTACTCAGGCAGCTACATAAAGGCTGACTCTGAACTTTTGAGTCCATGATTTGACTACCTGTTTTGATGCCTAACTGAAAAGTAAAGCTCTTCTGATAATCTAGTCTGGAGTAAATTTTATACCTGAAGTGAAAGTAGCTTTAGTTGTAGCCCCATTTTGAAAGGACATCTGGAGTGTCATCCTTACCCAGCATTATAAGACCTTTAAGACAGACAAGTCTTAAGCAAGAAGTTAAGTGAGAAAAAGAAATAAGATTTGTAAATGCACTAGAATTTTTTCAAATCTAATATTCTGAAATGTTTCCAATGATTCTTATCACTGGTTGTCCTTTGAATGAACAGATGTTTCTTCACTGAAGCTCGTGAAACTTGGGAAATCCAAATGCAGACTAAGTCTTAAGAAAGGAAAAAAATACCAATCCACAAATTCTTTTACTGAAGCACCCTCTGTGAAATCCCTCCCTGCAGCACATTTAATTGCTTGTTAAGCTTGCAGTTTGTATTTGTATCATCTAAGTGCTCTAATTAATCTTACTCACATGGGCGAGGACGATGGGAATCCTAATGTGAACAGGGATAATATTAGGAAACAAAACCTACAGAATCCTAATCACCATCTTTTTTCAAAATCATCTTTTCAAAACCAGGCTCCAGTACTGGTAATTTCAAGGTCATTTCATTAACCATGTTTTTCCCAGTTTAATTACTGGGGTTTTAAATAGAATAGTAAACCTATGCTACTAGTTTTATGAGTTCATTCCTTGCAGGTATCAAGTAATTTCTTATTAAGAGGGTTTTCTGCTTTACTGCTTTTTTTTTTTTTTATTTGTTTGTTTGTTTTCATAGCTTACAGGCTTCCAAGCAGTTTAAGACGACGGTGCTTCAGTACTACAATTTCTGTAATTAAAGACCATTTAAAAATAACTTGTACTCTGCCTCCTGGACCTTTATTAAAACTTTCCAGGAAAACCATTTGGAGAGTGTTATACTTACAGTTTAACTTTTTATTCTCCCCTTTTAGAGACAAAATTGCCCAGAAAATTAAGTAGCATTCATCAAGGCGGTTGACACAACTAAGTGCCACAGCTAAATAAAATATTTAAATCACTGTTCATTTAAACTTTCTATGCCTCCAAAATGGAAGGGGAAATAAGGACACTCAGAACCCCTCCCAGGTGCTCTGCATCTCTCTGAATCAATCCCATGTTTTGTAAAAGCAATGCTAGATGTATTCAAATTTAGAGCACGGTAAAATCTTCTGGATAAATAATCCTTCTTTGAAATAGTGCCAGTGAGAGCACTGAAATATAGCTTAATAGAAGATACTATTTATGGGGCATTAGAGGAATTTATTTAATTCTTGCAAGCCAAACATCAAACCAGGCAGCATGCAGGAAAAGACCTGAGGATCTGATCCAAAGCTGAATAACACCTACACCCGTTAATGACAATGGGTCTGTAGATTACTCCCTGTGGAGTAAACTGATAACAGGCTTTTTCTGAATCACTGACTTCTTTCCACACCTCTGGGCCAAATCCTGCTTGCATGACATGAAAAACAGCATGAGATCCAAAATCAGTGGAATGAGGGCTGTATAGGCAGCCTGACATCTGCAGAAAGCAAGAAGAATTTGGCCCAAACAATCCTGTTAAGGCAGGTAAAAATTATCACATTCAGAGGTTAATCAAATAATCGGTTTTCAAATGCAAATCAGAAACCATAGCAAATGCAAGCAACACCAAACAATGAGAAATGGCAAGATCCCAAAATACCATCCATTCCTTCTACAAGATGTGAGAAAGTATTAGCATAATTCAGTATGACATCCATACCAGATGTTGGCAATCACCTACAGAACATCAGACACAGTCTGGAAACAAACGAGGAGAAAAAGAAAAAAAAAAAAAAAAAGAGAGTGTGACTTGCAGCATGATTGTCCTCACCTATCCCACTCCTTCCCCTGAGGATACTCACGTGTCTTGTAAATGTCTGTGTGAGTCATGTGCATGTAGTGAGAGAAGAGCTCACTCTTGGTGAGCGTATTTTGTAATTAGCCACTGAGACACGGGGCAGCACAGAGTTTAATAGCATGCTGGCAAACTTGAATGGTTGTCAGCATTCCCATAGACTGTCTCTGCATGGAAATATGACTGACAGGCCAGCCTCCATGGAAAACGCAAATATGTCATATATTTCTCACTTCTGGGATAGTTACCTCTTGAGTTAAGTGATTTACCCACCAAAAGGATGTGATTTATCTCTCTGCAGCAGGACTTCAGTGAGACTGAAGCACTGAACGAGGGTCAATCTCCTCCACACAGTCTTAATTCTTGTTCTCCGAGCTCTGTTCTGGCTATCATTAAAGTACTGGATAACATTCACAGTGCTATTTATAGCCTTTAGTCTCACACTAACTTAAATGGGAGCTGGATCAGGCCCCAAAGTGCCTTGGCCCAATTTTCTATGAGGTCACCTTTTGCCGGTATCCTGTCATTTTATGTGAGATGTCTGTGACGTACACGCCTGTTCCAGAAAGAGCAGTGGAGCTTCTCTGGACACAGGCAGTTTACAAAATCCTGGTGGTGATGATGATGGTGATGATGGCCTGCATTTTGTGGTCTTTTGATGGAGAGGCACAGAAGGGTGTACCTCAGGGTTTATATTATCTCAATTAGTAGTTATCAAAAACATTGATGATTTCCATGAAGATAAATATGATTCAAGCCCCTCTGCTGTGATGGGAAGACTTCCTATTGAGCACACTGGGACTCAGATATGCTGGTAATGGGATGGTAATGGGAGATAAATGAGTGAATTCAGTGGTTGTTCTGCTGCTGACCATGGTTCCTATCTAGACTGAAAAACAAATGAATCCAGTTGCCATGGCAATATGCAAGATGTCAATTAATAAATAAAATCACTGAGAGCTAAAGGTTTTTATGTTCCCATAGAGAAAATGTTGTGTGTTTCTGAGCACCTGAACCTGTACAAAGCTTGTTTTCCTCTTGATACCATGGGAAACTGGAAAACAGGAAGAAACGGGTGTGTTTAGGCAGAAAAAGGAAACTCAAGGGGTTCCACGAAGGTCTGCTGGCATGTTGAGGGCTGTCACTGAAGGTAAGGCACTGACCTGATGTCTTACACAGCTCTAGGTTTAAAAAAAGAGAGCTGATAGTACCCCAAGAGAGAGGAAGGCTGGACGGGGGTCCGGATTCATAGGCAGGACCTGCAGGTCCATGACCATGGGAAGCAGGAGATACTGGCATTGTGGCAATCAAACCACAGCTCCCCAGTGAGAGGGAATCACACAGCTTGATGGTAGAAGCAAATATTTGGGTTGTTGGATCTGGATCTGACAGACTTCTCAGGAAGATCCCGAGACCTCCACCTTTGAAGGATTGCTAGAAGTAGTCAAGAAATAAATACCATGCCATGTTAGAGCTATACTAAACACAGCCTTAGGCCAGGGGAATGGACTCTGAGTTTAGGAGATATTTTTGAGTCCTAGGAGTTCGTGTCCCCTAAACATCCCCACGCCTGCTTGAGCACTTAGAGCAAGGCATTAAAGGTAGGTGAGATTTTTAAAAGCACTAATTGTTAGCTTTACTGACTCCCTCTGGAGTCAATAGAGAAACTCATTGATTCCAAGTGAAGCAGAAAGCCTTTGAAAACCAGCCTCTAAGTGCTTTGCTGGACAGAAGCCTTACACCGCCAAGGACTTGGCCCGTTACTTTCGGTAAGCAATTTCAACTCAGCGTGTTGAGTCCAAGAATGTTTGTGCAAATGTAAGTACCTGATGGAAAAGTGTGATCAATTTTATTGAGGAAAAGCGTAGATATTTGCAAAGGAGAATACAACTCCGTGTTTTTCACCTGAGAAGTGTCAAAAATAACAGCCACCTTCTCCACTCTATTGCAGGTAAACCAAAAAATCTCATGAAAGATACTAATATTCATAATCTTCTCATTTTTAGGCCTGTTGGAGGAAAATATTTCACCTCAGCATAAGCCTATGTTATCACTAAAAACGCAGACTGATCTCCAAATAAACCACAGCATCATGTCCAATCTTTCTTTTAAAATACATGTGTCTAACTGAAAAATGAACTGACTCCTCTGAAATTATCTGCTAACATTAAAAAACCCCACATCTCAGCTGTGTTTCACTGGCAGCTCAGCGTTCCACGGCAATTTGTAGCTCTCTGCATTTGTAATTTAAACATAGTGCACAGGTAATCTTGATGATAAAATCAGAGGCCAGATATTCTATTAGCATATCTTCATGTAGTTATGTCACCAAATAATTTAGTGACTTGTACATAAAAAATTCAGTTATCAAAAAACTAATAAAATATTCAGTCAGAAGGAAAAAAGAGAATGTGAGTTATTATGTATGATTTTAATAAATAATACTATTTTTCTTTTTTCTTCTATTAACCAACAAATGGAACAACTGAGTGTTTAATATCACTGAAGGGGTTTGGTGTATTTTCAAATAATGCTTTTCTGAATCTCAGTACTCAGATTTTTTTCCCCACTAAGTCAAATTTTATCATTTGATGTAAAACAAGCTTCAGCTCCCCCTCTGATATAGGGACAGCAGAAAATTGCTATATACATAACTCAGAAAAATTGACAGGCTCTGCTCTGAAGAGGCTCAAACTTAAGACAAGATGTAAGGTGAAAGGTGTCCCCTGGAGATGGCTGTCCCTCCAAGTTAGTCTTCAAATTGCTAGCAAAGGACACTAGGAAACAAATGCTGGCTTTCTCTGTGATTAGCCACTACTATCCCACATGATCTGTAAAACTGTGCTCAGCTTTGTTTCCCAATGAAAATAAAAATCATTTCTCAATGGAAACCCAATTAGAGAAAAATTTAAAAGAAACTCTCTCTGCTAATAGATTATTCTTGAAAACTTAAAGGCAAAAATTAAGACAGGTACTGATTTCAAGCACCTAAAGAATGATCAAATTAGAGTAGTCTTTAAAACCTATATTTGGACATTCATTTTCAACAAAATGTATCTTGCTCTCCCAGTAATTTCCCTGACTTCCATTGCTTTGGTGTTTGAATAAGTGAGCAAACTATAGATCCATATATATTTTTTCGTAACACTTTCATTACAGAATTTCCATTTCTAGCTTATACTCCATATGAGTGCTGATGATTAGTTTTAATACATGTCCATATAAGTTTACACCTCAGAATTTTTTTGGATTTATATTACAGTGTGGATGTGCATAGCAGAGGGGGTGGAAAACCCGTTCTAACCTTAAAGAGCTGTGTGTGAGCATCTGAGCAGTTCTTTCGACGTTTTGAATATTTCTGACATGTAATTGCCAACATCTGTTCAGGATTATCAAAGATAGGATATACCATGCATGGTTTTTGCTATCTTCTCTACCTTGTCATGCAGGTTGGAGATGTTAAACACTGAGGCTGAATGAGACCTGTCCATAGATAATGCTTGGCAAGAAAGTGTTGTCGTACAGTTAGTCCTCAGTGGACTCATCTCTGCATAAATTACTTAATAGTAAATGTTATTAATTTTCTTTTTTAAATAGTAACATTAAATAAAGATCTTCTTTCACTACCAGATGTGTAGTAAAACACTGTTGTTGTTGTTTTTTTTTCAGAGGGGGAAAGAGCAGAGAAAATGCGAGCTGATGAAATACTGGACCTACCAAAATAAATATTGAAAAGTTCTCTGATCTCTTCAAGACCCAAAATTTCAACAGTGTTTCTATTACATGCAATTGGATAAACACCATGACAAATCAGGCTATCTGTGCCTGCAGTCTTGAAACCTCAGCTCATAGCAGGGATTTAGATTCCTCTATCAGTGCACTCTTACACATGAATCTGCATTTTGAGGTCATTAACCTTCCACTTTTAAAAATCAATATCCAAAGGCTCTAAAAGACTTTCATTGCCATTTTCATATGGTTCACGAATGGGTACTTTACATATGTGACTCATGAGCCACTGTTCCTACAGCAGCACTCCTCTTGGTGAGGTCTGTAATTTTGGAGGCACTCCCATTCCTTCTGCCCACAAAAACCGTATTGGAAAAAACACATAAGAAAATGTATTCTATTGACAGGTCACATTCCCTACATTCCTCCATTTCCTGATCAGTGTCTATGGTTTTAGTCATTTGTAATTACGGTGTTTGCTACTGGAAATGGCATGTAGGCTTTAACTGCAGCCGGAGTGTTTAACCTGATTTTCACCTGAAATGACTGAGATTGTTTTCAGCGCCCGCAGTACTCTGAACGTTCGTAAGGCTGAGACATTGCCCAGGTCCACAAATTCAGTTATGTATCTGTAACAAGGGAAAGTCACACACAGACAATGACAAAACACCAGCCAAAAAAAAAACAACAATCAAAGGGACAAAGAGAGACAGAGAAAGAATCACTTGTAGCTGAGAGCCAAAACGTAAGGATCGGGGCTTCTTACCTGGGATTACTGAAATAGTTTTTAAAGCTCTCAATACCCTGAAAGTCCGAAGAGGTGAAACACTGCCTACATTCACAAATTCTCCTACATACCTGTAGAATTAAGTCACAGTTATTTGGAATTATACAATAGAGTATGAGACTTGCCTGAATGAAGAAAGCATTCATACACAGGGAGCGAACACAGCCAAATGAGAGGTGCATCCACTTTTCAGGCTGTTCTTTGATGCCATTTGTCCCAGGCTTTTCTTAGTACACATTATTTCAAATGCTACTTGAACTATTAAACTTATCTAATAGGCATCAATTCTTTAAAACTACCGGGTGAACTTTGTTATCGTGCTGTTTGGCAATAAATACTTTAAAGATTTTATCATCATGTAGTTTAACACAAAAAAAAAAAAAAAATTCTTTACATTGTAGGAAATATTAAGGGTTATTTTGTTGCTCTTAAAAAATAAAATAAAAGCCTCAAATACCCAAGCAATTTTCACAGAATAGCTTCTGAAAACTACACATAGGACAACATTGGAAAATATCAGTGCAAACACTTCTACTAGGTTATTTTAGGATGCTGTATTCTGTTGTAAAGCAGATGTTGGTTTCAAGAGATGCTTAAAATTGTATTTTGTTTTGTACATCAAATTCATATCATTTGGCTGCAGGAAGATGGAGTTTAAATGAATATAACTGCCATCTTAGTAAAAACTCTTTATGATCAAAATACCAGTCCCAGCTCTTCCCTGCCATGACTGTTTGGGTCATCCTGGAGATACCTGAGCTAAATGCTCCTAGGAGGGTCAGTAATGGAATGAGCTTTATCTTATCAGTGTTGCACAAAATTATTTCCTCCAAGTCAGTATACAGTAAAAGCATAGTCACCACTGTGCCTTCTGAATAAAAGAGCTCTTGGACCCTTGAATTTCACCATTAAAATTCCATTAAATTTCATTCAAATATTCTACTTCTTTGAGGCATTTGTTTGTTAAGATAAAACCTCACCTGGTTATTTTACAAAACCTGCTTAAGTGGGCTTTGTCCAAAGCCCCCTGGGGAGGCAAAGCATCCTCTCCGTATCTACTAATCCAGATTATAGCCTGGAAGAGCAATATTATGTTTCTTCATAATCTCATAGGGGAGTCTTGGCAAAGGTTTACCTGTTTCCTCCCCAGCTTTACCCAGTGCTTCTCCCCCAAACTCTTCTGCAGCATGAAAGGTGGTGGAAAAATGTAATTTGGGGAGAAACAAAGCAATATGACAAGAATATGGTTTTGCTGACCAGAGATTTGTAAAACCATATTATAAATATGTGAGCAAGCACATGAAGCAAATAATACTGCTGCTTGTTTGTAATAGTTAATTAAGATTTGTTTTAGCCATTTCTTCTATCGAATTGCAGCAGACCAGTTCCTCTGCACTGGGGAGCGAGAACCAACTGGAATTCCCACCCTGGATTTTCCTGTTAGCCAGGGAATTGCTTATTGTCTTTAAGCTCTTGACAGGGCACTTTCCAACCTCGAGTTTCAGCTGCCTCTCCCTCACCTGTCCTGGGAAGTACTTGCTGGTCTGGGAAAGAGGGATCTAAACAGGGGCAGTTTCATAATTTTCCATGAATCCATCCATGGCCCCGGAGAGGGTCACAAGCCATGGTTGTGTCTGCTGGCACAGGATGGGAGAAAAACCCTGGAGATCTATGGCACTTCTTACTCTCTAGTGTGCTATTTAAAACTACTCTCTGTGGCCCAATCTGTGCTGTTTCTGTCCAGAAGAGAAGGTCAGAAGTTTTTTTCCAGTAACTCTAAAGCAAATGACTGTCTTTCCCCTATAACACCCATCAGTGACATAATCAGATTTTCTGCTGGCTCAAACCCCTCTGTCCATCTGAATCTCATGGCCCCTTATCAGCCTCCTCCATTTTGAATCCTCAAGCCCTCTTCGTTTCCAGATACAGAAACACCTCCAGCAGCACACTAGCTACAAGCAAAGACAACACCAGAGTTACCTGTGTGATCAATCTTACTTTAAATTACTTGCAAATTGGATTTATATGAAGGCTAAATCATATCAGAATAGATTCCATTATCCAAAGCTCTGTACTGTCTGATGCTTGCATATTTGGGAAGGAGGTTTCATTGTACATATGAAGATCATATTGCAGCCACTTTTAACTCTCTCACTGCTGCCTGTAGGCTCAAGGAAGCACTTTCCTATTTATTTTCTATTCCAGAATTCCAATTTTTTTTTCCATTCTGAAAGTGTTAGTATAGTATGCCTTAAAGTAAGAAACAATAGGGATGGATGCTGGTTCTGAAGAGTGCAGCCAGTGGTTTGATGCTAAGAAGCTTGATATTTTGCAGTTGCAGGTCCCCCTGGTTTAGGGACCTTCTAACTAAGAGATGAAATATCATTTGAAAAGAAAATTAAAATGTAGCTAAGAAGGAAAGCATACATTCCCAAGCCTCTCATTAGAGAAGCCTTAAGGAAATTTTCATGAATCCTTGGGCTGGAGCACTGAGTGGCCATTCAAGTCTAAAGTTAGAAAAGAAAATGTAGGGGTAAGCCCACAACTCTGGGCACCAAATCCTGGTTCATACTGACATGGAGTGAATAATTCACCCATGGGTAACTGTCCACTTCAAAGTCTGTGCAAACCTTCACATCTTTCCTGCTCTGTAAGTTCCAAACACCCAGAGATTATGAGGACAGAATTTAAGGGATAACCAGACTGTGCCCCACACTGACTGTTAAGACTTGAATTTCAGTGTCAGCATATGAGATGCTCCCAGAGGAGCTCCCAGAGTCAGGGGTGATGCCCCAACTTCTGCCTGAGTTGAGAAGATGAAGTGAAGCAGGTTCACGGTCAAGGCTACAAGCTGTGGCTCCTCTTGGCCTTTTCTCTGCTCCTTTCTAAATTACTGTCAAAAACCTCCCTAGAAAGGAGGGAACCCTTGCACAGAAATTCTCCATGTTGTGCTGAATTCTAAGATTCACAAAAAAACTCATATCCTAACTCACAAACAGATGAGTTTGCTGCTTTTACCAACCACCTGATGGACAGGAGACAAAGGAGCAGGCTGGTACTCTGTCTTGGTTTTTTTGTTTTGTTTTGTTCTGTCCTGCCTACAAATGTTGCAGGCAAATTGCACTTAGCAATGCTTGAGGAAAAAGTCAAGCTGAGAAAAATACCTAATGTGTGCTGACCTCCAAAAGATTCTCTCCATCTGCGTTGAATGTTTTTTTAAAAGCTTATCATAACGGCCAGATGTGAGTTCAGCCAAATCCATAGGAATGCAGTAACAGATACCAGGACCTGGCCTAGGGCTGGCTTTGGTCCAAAGCCTACTGAAATAAATGGGAGTGTTCCCGAGGAAGCTCACACAGGTTTTACACACCTTCACACTGCTCTGCTAAATTCTGCCAAAGACCACAGAATCATGGAATAGCTCAAGCTGGAAGGGACCCATAAGGAGCACGGAGTCCATCAAACTGTTCTTTGCACAACTGCCTAAAACTAAACTATACAACCAAAAGTGTCACGCAGAGAGGTCCGGACTCTGAAAACTGGTCCTGATCCCTGTGCCCTACCAGAGTTGTGCTTTCAACTTCAGTGGCCCTCACCGGCACGTGAGCTAGATTTGGTTGAATATTATTTCCCAATTTTGGTTCCACTCAAATATCACAATCCCACGAGTTCAGCTCAAATGTCAGTGCTAACACACTTGCATCTCGCTTAGTGCTGTGAATTATGAGCTTCAAAGATGGCAGGGAGAACTAACCTAAACCCAGAACTGACTACATGTATCATTAAGCAGAAAAAAACCAGGGAGACTGGATGAAGTCCTTCCATGATTAGGAAATGGAGCTTTTCAGGCATCTCTACTAGCTTTCACTTAAAGATTACATGCATTTTTTGCGTGCTGTTCTCTCTTCTGTGACTATGAAGAAAATCTGGATTTCTAGACTAGCTGGAAGTAGTGACAGTGTCAGACATTTGCCTTTGGCCAGAGCTTGGGCTGACCCTGTGTCCCCTGTGAGCCTTGGCTGACTGTTCCTCTACCCCTGTGTATTTTTAGCTGTCTGGATGCCACAAATCCATCACCTCCTTCAAAGCACCAGAATCCCACGTGTCCTGAATGAACTCTAATAATCTAGGTAGAACTATACAGCTGAAGGAGAATATCATGGTGGGGGCCAAATTTCTATTCCCAAGATATATAACAAGTTTCAGAGGCCTATAAATTAATTTTCTATTGTAGTAAAATAGTAATTACTTTCTGGGTGAAGAGGGTTTGTGAAGAGAAGGATGTGAAAACAACTTTGGTGATGTTATGGATAGACAGAGTATAAATAAGGATTTAAATACATGGGTGTTCAGTCATACTTATAACACTTTCTATTCAGGGGTCTGGAGCTTCTCAAAACTACCTTAGATAGGTATTATTACAGATATTTTACAAACAGCTCTCTCTGTGGAGCACAGAGAGAGTAAATAATTTCTCGAAAATAGTCCAGTGAATTGAAAGAACAGAACTGAGGATTCCTCTAACTTCTTCCTCTTAAGCCACTCAGGCAAAAATACCTCCATCATAATACACTTTAGCCCCTTCTCATTTTCAGTAAAATATGAGTGGGAAAAAGAAAATAACAGCCAGGCAATTTTAAAAGAAGTTCTATTGCCTATAACTACCTTGAAAAATATAAAGGAGTGCTACTTACGCCATAACAATAACACTGAAATCCAGCCAGTTCCATGGATCTCGAAGGAAGGTGAATTCTGTCATGCAAAATCCTCTTGCCAATATTTTTATCAACGACTCAAAAGTGTAAATGCCAGTGAAAGTGTACCTGGGGGAAAAAAGCGTCCAAGATCACCATTAGCAAGGAGTTAAGACAGGAATGGCAGAGACACACTCAACCCACGTGAGACGCTCCTGCCTGTCTCAGTGGGGTTGCTCAGGTGAGTCACAGCTGCAGCACTGGGCTGTGCATGAGCAGCCTCATGTGTGGAATGAGGAACATGTAAGAAACGGGAAAGGGCTCTTGACAGCCACAGGATGAAGATAATTTTCACCACAGGGTGTACCTTGATGAATCCTCACTCGTTAAGTCAACCATGAACACTACACTGCTGAGCTGTGCCGTGGGACTTCTGAAGCTCTGCCTGCAATCACCCGTGAAAGAGGAGTGGATTAGGGAATCATGGAATGGTTTGGGTTGGAAGGGACCTTAAAGACTATCTAGCTCCAACCCCCTTGCCACAGGTAGGGGACACCTTCCACTAGGCCAGGTTGCTGGTCTTGAACACTTCCAGGGATGGGGAGTCCACAACCTCTCTTGGAAACATTATGTCACAATCCTTGTTGTTTCTCTGATTTGAAGGAGGGTGGTTGTTCCCTTCACACCTCTCACCTCTTCCTACCCAGGACATTTTGAAGTGCAGCAGGTTAAAAAAATGTCACCACTTGGTTTTATTAGCTGAAAAGAGCATTCGTTCTGCAAATTCCTTTGTGTTTCGCTATCCAGGGCAAACCACTCCAGCCTGGAGAATTAAACAACAAAACACCCTCACTGAAAAAGAGTAAAAAACCTCCCACCCAAAAACTGTATGTAGTAATTTTGACCTGCTTGACAGCAGAGGAGGCACGAGGTTGTTTTTTCCCCCCTTGTAAATTATTGCCAACAGCCTCTTGACAGTGATGTTCTGGGCTAAACATGTATCTTACCTTTTGTAATAAAGTTGACACTTGTAATACAATTTAGCAAAATCTCTGTGGAGGACAGTAATGCACCTGATTTATAGCACTGAGATCTGTATTCACCCAAGGTCCTACCTACCATCAGAGACAGAGTTCAGGGCATACAACAGCTCTTTTTTAATGTTTCTACCCTAGCCCAGTGGGACTAGGTATTTATTCTAGGCCATATCTTAATAAAAGGAATAAATATTTAGTATCCACCACTGACATTTCCTACCCCTTTTCTCCAAATGAAGATGCAGATGATACCAAAGCCTATTAAAAAACCTCAAACATCTAAAATCTGCTAAAACATGAATATTATAAGCCGTGATGTTAGGGGCTTTCACTGGAAACACTGGCACAACATCAGTAGCTACAATAGTGCCATCACACACACAAAAAATTGTAGCAGTTGAGATTCCTATCTGGTTAAAAAAAAAAAAAAAGGTGTAAGCAATTAAAGGTGCAATATAAGGAAGAAAAATGGAGGTGTTTCCTTCCTCTTAGCTGTATTCCACTGATCTGCAACTGGGCACACACACAGACGGTGGCAAATCTCATGCACTCCTGCCATCGCGTTGCACAGTAGAGCTAGTTACATATGTTATAAAACCTCAGTTTGCCTCATCTCAAAATGGTGATTAGCAGGACAGTTTCTGTGCAACAGTGGGCATTAAATGCTTCTCCCGTCTCCTCGACCATACACTTGAGCGTTATCTTGTATCCAACTTTTCACGGCTCCTGTTTAATTTTGCTCTGGTATTTCGAATATAGGTCACCCATGTGACAGTCTCTTTAAGCGTGTGTATTCAGTAATACAGGCAGAAAACACATGCAAAGAACTAAAAAAAATACTTAACGGTACATAAGCTCATTAAAGTGATAAAGCACTTGTATTTATTCTGCATGTCAGATGGGTTTAATTGATTGTATAATCATCATCTAATTCTAAATGGATCGGGCAAAGTCCTCCAGCAACTGAACAGCTTCTTTAACAACAGAAGTCAGGGGTTTTTTAATTTTTTTTTTTTTTTAGTGGAGGGAAGTTGAATTGATTTCTATTTTCAAAATGGTAAGGAAAATGTTTTAAAGGAAGACCTAGGACAAATATTTGCACAAGGTTATCCTATCCCCTGTGAGTTTCTGAAACAGCAGAACAAAATGGATTAAATGTATCTTTTCCAAATCCAATATTAATCAATTTGAATTACAGTTCATTGGGTTATTTTGCTCCTCAAAAGTACTTGACTTTGCTCTCATTCTATGCACCTGAGGAGGAAAAGCTGAGAGATATGAGGGGACACAGGAGAATAGGAAACATGGAAGGATTTACTCCATGCTGCATGTGTGCATTTGCATTTCTGCTCGACATTTCTTGCACGCTCAGCTTGAAGCACTGATAACATCATCCACATTTTCCTGCTCACAGGAGACAAAACCAGCATTTTGATATTTCCCTCCAGAATGTCTGAATTCCCAGCCTAGACCAACAGACCAAATTTTGACTCACATGGAAGAGATGTTCATGATTCAGTGGAATTCATCATGGCAATGGTACTGTATGACAGTTTTCCAAAGAAAAGGACAACATCAAGGGAAAGGACAATCACAGACATACTTGAGGGTACCACACTCTACAGAAATACATGAAACATCCTGGGATTAGGATGTTATTGTGATCTGATGAAATATTTGGTTCAGTGCTGCCTATAATTAGCAGTTTATGGCCTAGAAGATGTGTCCTGCATGATTTTAAGAAACCTAAAAAAGGGCGTTTCACTGTCTTTCCTTACAGACCAACCACCAGGCTAAGAAGCAGCAGATGGCTGTGTTTATCATATGTCAGTCAAAAATAAAAAGTGGGTTCTGATTGGTTCAATGAGCCAAAATAATTGTTTAATGCACTGTAGGTTGATTAGCATGTGCATCTGATATCTGTTTCTAAAAGGAGTAGTTTAAAGCAACTTAAAGAAATGAAGTGGGCTTTCTGAAACCCCTCTACCTCCCTTAAAATTAATTAAAAAAACAAAACAAAACACAAAACCACCACAACAAATAGACACCTTCAAGTGATGTCTTTGCTATATTTCATGAAGGTTTGACAATCTAAAAAGACAGGAATTCACCTAAAAGTGTTCCCAGACACTTTTATGTTCATAAAGTATTCCTAAAATGATTACAGGGGAACACTTCTCACCATGTGCTCAGTCCAGAAGAAACTTTTGCTTCCAGTAGGTTCAAACAGGGTTGTCCTCATATGTGATTTTATTCTGATGTAGCATTGAAGGAGCAAGAATTACGAGATGGACTAAAAACTTTTAGTTTATTTACTAAGGGAGTTTTCACAGGCAAAAAAAAACCCAAACAAACTACCTGGAAAATCATTTTGTGAGGGCAGATACCATGATCAGCATTACTGGAAAGAAATCAGACAGCAGCAAACAAGATGAAAATAAGAACATAATGAATGGAAAAAGGAGGATAAGGACAGGGCAGGTGTAAACCAGCAAGGATACTTACTCAACATATTTGTTCCATGACGGAGTCTCTGATTGTGCCATGAACACACAGTTAGTTAAAATAGTGCACATAATAAACATACTGAACAATGTAAAGAGGCAAATTAAGGAAAACAATACATATGATACAAGACTTCATAAATTTTTGTCCCTTCACACAAGATGTGACAACTCAATCATAATTTGCAAGTCGCTTAAAGAACAATAAACATTTTCTTTGCAAGTGCATAAGTAAACAAATAGTTATATAGACAGAAAAAATGATGGAACTTTCCCTGCTTTTTTTTTTTCTTTGCCTACATCTTTTATACATACCTTATACAGTAAACAAAAATACTGACTCTGCAGTCTTTTCAAAACACAATACCCCAAATTTACAGCTGTGCTGGTCAGATGACAATGTGCATAGGTGCACAACTTTGTATGAAAAGAGGGATTAGTCTCGTTTAAGTATCTACAGAAAAACCTGTGTCTGCAAATTCCCACTTTATTTTGCACCCTGAAACATTTCTCAGGCAGTAGGGTAAGTTACAAATCTGGTCTTTCTAATCTCTTTAATGGGCTTGAGGTCTCACTTTCAATAAAAAGTTTTACCAAAAGCCAGTATGAGTTTCAGAGCACTGATTTTAAGGTCAGGTCTGCAAACCTGCTTGGTAAATACACAGCCTTGGTCTGCAGAGCTGCCTGCCTCAGCTGAGGCACCAGATTCCCTAATTGGAGGCTAAAATGAACCTCCCACGTGTATAGTCCATGCACTTGGCTGTTAAGATGAGGCCATAAATACGAAAAGATGCACCCTAAATCAAATTCCTGAAATGGGAAACATAGTTCACTGAATGGCTCTCCTAAAAGCACATGCCACTTTGTGTAAAAACAAAAAAAGAATAATTGAAAAATATGATGGGATTCACCTGCATAAATAACTGGTCCCATGCTACTGGGAAAGAAGACAAGTAACATCCAAATATAAATTTCTTTTTCTTTCTTTGGGGGAAAAAAAAGGCAAGGCAAGGGAAGGCAAGGGAAGGCAAGGCAAGGCAAGGGAAGGCAAGGCAGGGGAAGGCAAGGCAAGGCA
>JAYRBT010000082.1:4494032-4541793 GCA_036023395.1 Myiotriccus ornatus | reverse complement strand
GAAAAGAAAAGAAAAGAAAAGAAAAGAAAAGAAAAGAAAAGAAAAGAAAAGAAAAGAAAAGAAAAGAAAAGAAAAGGTTTTTTCCACCTCTTTACTGATTCCATTGGTGTTATTTTATATTTGAGAATAGTGATTGAAAAACATAATTTCAAACCTACATCCTGAAACGTTTGCATGAAATTTATCCTTTCGCAGAACCAAAATCTCTGATGAATCAAGAGTGGAACATTTCCCAACGGGCCACATAAGCAACTACAAGGTTAAATTGGTAGTAACCAACCTGTGTATTCCCCAGGGCCATCGCAGAAAGCAGTAATTGAACTCACAGGGACTGCTCATCTCACAAACATTTTCCACTTCTGGGCCAACACCTCCTACTGAAGGACTGGGAAGGATATCTGATATCCAGTCACGTTTTCTCACGTCAGCTTGAGATATGTTTCTGTAAGTTGTGTCATTCTGGTTAACACAATTAGTTTTAAGTTGCAGCCAGACTAGAAGACACTGGATTACCTTTTCAGCTGCCATGAAATGCTATGAAAACAAGCACAGTAAACTGAAGTGGTATCTTCAGATCTTGCCAAACAAACAGCATACTTCAATTCCAAGAAAATGAATTCCTCTATAGGAATTCAGGATCACTGGTTTGATTTATATATCTCTGTTTCTTTGTGTTATAAACTAAATCTAAAAGCTTTCTTAGATGCTCACTTACAGGCAGGGGTCATCACCTTCTCATTCAAGCACCAAAGAGAACAAACCAGAGAATTCAGGTTGCAAATGTAAAGGGTCAGCTTTGGGACAACAAATGCACTATGAATTCAATCTGGATTTCATGACCAAGCTGAAAACTACAAAGAACAGAGAAGAATGAAACATTTCAGCTGGTTATGCACCAAAGTTAGAGCTCTGTGTTTAAAAAACAAAAAACAAAACAAAACAAAAAAGAAAACAGAAATTCCTACAGAATGAAAATTAGCATTCCTACCTGAAATCTAATGCAATTGCTTGCATTAGAAAAAGTCCGTGATGATGATCTACTCAGAAAGGACAAAGCAAAGAAGATAAAATTGAGATAAGCTATATTAGCAGCATTGTGTGTTCCCTATCTTATAACTGCTATTAAATCAAATTTTTTGAAAGCCTACAAACCAAATATACTAAGCTACTCATCAGGATTCTTTCTGCAATAAATTAAACCTATTATTTCCAATCTGAGGTTACAGAATAGGCTTTGCACAAGCTCGTTCTAAAAGTTATAAATTTTATCTTACAGCACAAAGATATTGAGTCAACCACGGCACACTTCTATTCTAGACTTCATTATGATGGATAATTGTTAATTAGCAGACTGAATACTAGAGGCTCTTTAGGTGATCATTGCCAAATTACATATAATATGTGCAAGCAAAGGTTAGTCCCAATGAATAGTACACATAATTGGTGCTTCACAAGGTCTCATTTTGCCTTATGGAAAGTGTGCAAAATCAGATGGGAGAAAAGCTGCAAGCAGAAAACATGAACAAAGATGGGAAAATCTTTACCTTTTTTTTTTTTTTTTTCTTTTTCTAATGCACCAGAATCTATAATTTTATCATCCAGGAAGGTAGATCCATTCTGGATCAGTGGTGAACTGAGAGCAACTGGCTATAATACTTAGAAAAACAAGAAATAACAATTGCTACAGATTTTATACAGGCCAGCAAACTGCTTGGAGGAACTAAGGACACCACAGAATGGTCCTTTTTTTTGCAGGCAAGAACTGAGAGGAGTATTTTAAAAATAAGCATTGATGAAGTTTTACCAATGGTTTAATCTCATTAATAGGTGGAGATGGTAAATAAAGACGTTTATAACAGCTGATGGTACAAAAGGCATAAAGTGTTCATCCAGTAGGATGCAGCTCTATACTTCCCATGTCCTCTGTGACAGAAATGGACCAGGGCCACCTTCTGGCCATGGTCCTTTTGTGAGGCCTCCTAGACTCTGAATAAGAGGAGAAACACCTAGGAGGGGTTTAAGGATATGTTGTTAGTTGAAGTAATTCACATAGCTAGGAGTCTGGGAATGTTTTTTCCCTTGGAAGGATGTATTTTTGAAAGACTAGACTTATCAGGCTCGGCTGGATGGGCAGTGAACATACAGAATCTATCCTGCCTGCTATCTCAGAGGAAGAACTCCATATACAGCTACTTAACCAAGAAATGTGGCCCCCATGGCTTCTCTATAGGATGATTTTACTCTGTCCTCTCTGTGCTGTTCTACTGTTGGCCTTCACAGCACACTCAATGGCTGAAAATTGAAGTATGGCTTCTACTAAAGAAGTTGCTTCAGATATTTACGTGACAGGGCACCATTTGCTAATGCTCCTTTTCGGCTTTTGCCCTGGGGGAAATAAAGATTGCTTGATTACAGTCACGCAAGACGATAGATCTGGTTCCCAGATTCATGTCTGGGATATTATCTGCTTGAGCACTTGCCGATTCAGGCTCCTTTCTGCCTGGGATATTGACTGCCTGCTCAGCCCATTGGCCTTTGTGTTTCAGGTTGATGCAAAAGGTCTTTATTGACAGAAAACAAATCAGTGCCTAATGCAGGAACTTCACTGCTGTTTCACTGGGACTGGAGTTGTCTCCTGCGTTTGCCTGCCAGAGCTTGAGCTGCTGGATCTCCTGACATTATCAACACAAGGTGGTAATTCGGGCCTTTCTGGAGCTAAATTTATATTTGCCTTGAGACCTGCCACTCCCCAAATTTTACAGTCCTCATCTGACTGTAGTTTTTTCCTGATAATTATTTTAAATGCTCTCCTCTGTGGTCTTTGTCCTCGGAAGTAAAATGACAAGGATTTCTTGCTTATTTATCTTTTGGTTGACTGGTACCAAGAGCAAGTAGCTCCTCTTGCTACGCATAGCTATGACCTCTTGGCTTCACCAGCCAATGTAGAAGAAAGTAAGGGGAAGACAGAACAAGCCTTCAAAGCTGGAGGCAATATTCACACTTTTTTCCCAAGAAGCTCAATTTTCAGATTCTTCTCTTAGCCGTACCTGGACAAATGCATTGACCTTGATTAACTTCAGCAATGCTACGCTGAGGTAACTGCACCTAAAAACTTTGCTGAGCTCTAGGCACATGGCAGCACATGCTGCACTGCTCACACACATAATCTGATCCACAAGCAAATCTCTCTGCAGAATTCTACAGTGTATTCTTAGTAACCATAATAATATTTCAGCTGATATAACATAATAATTTTTGCACAGAATTATTGCAATTAGAAGCTTCAACTGTTTTTCCTTTTTCTAGAATATCACACTTTTTCCCTCACTGCATGGACAAACACTGGGAATCTGGTTTCTTTGCCTGTTTTTTTTCCCTGAAACTTGATAATTTACCAGTGATTCTTAAATGCTACCTGCTTTATTAGTCAGTTCTCTGTGGTGACTGGAGCACTGCAGATGAGGGATTTCTGTCACTAAAACATCACAGAATGAGCACAGCAGCATGTGGAGTCTGAATTATCACTGCCAGGTCTCCCACATGCACCACAGAGAAAGCAGCCAAGTCACAAAGAAGGGTGTGTTTTCAGTAATGTTCACACAAAGCTGAATATTTGGGTCAATTTGGCCTGTCAGAGAGATGTGGCTATGTCAGAATATAATGTTTCTGTGGTTTTGTTAAAAAAACAAGCAAAACCAGCCACTGCAGTGTATCTCACTTGACTTCAGAACAAGAGTCAGGGGAAATCAGGCACCACCCTTCTGCTGGAAGGCCCAGCAGGAAAGCCTGAGCTTTTTTCCCTGCCTGGATAACACATTCTGACATGCAAACCTGAAAAGAATCAACAAAACAATTTTTTAAAATATTCTGTTTCAAGAGAGAAAAAAAATTTCAGCTCTGAGGTAGTTCAAAATTAAATTGTGTCTGCATATGGTGTCATAGAGTTTCACCTCTGGCAGAAGTTGCTGAAGTGCTTGGTAGCAAAGATCTCCATTAGTGTAGATTTCCCCTACTGTCCTTCCTTTCTAAGGTACTACACCCACTTTCTTCCACTGACTCTTCAGTAAAGATGATCAGTCCCTTCACATCGTTTAATCCAGAGTAAACTCACCAGACTCTCCAGTGCAGTTCACATCACCTGATGCCAGCAGTATAGTACAGTCATTTTTATAGCTCACATAACAATACGAAATGAAACAAACCAAAAATCCAAGTGCATTTCTGCTTGTGCAAGCAAATTCAGCCAAAATATTTAAAACAGCTTAATGAAATAAAATGGTTTCTGACTTCCATCCATCTGTGTTTCAAACCCATATAAAATACATGAGGAGAGAAATCAACAGAAAGGATATGAATGTACCAAAATTTTAATTGCTGCTCTTCTGACTGGATGGAAAGGACTAAGTATATACAAGGCAGGAGTGGCACTAAATCGAAAGATTGTCTTCCCTTTGTTCAGTACTATAAATGTCTGGAAAACAAAATGAAAATGAGAACATTCAGTATTTGCATTTATACTCAGCTTTTTCCAGCCCACATCCCACTGGGAAATTACTGCCAGTATCCCATACTTTTCCCCTCTTCCCTCCCAAGAACCCCAAATTCCTTTTCACTTGGTGAAATCTTTTGTCCAAGACCTTCCCTAAAGAGCTGTTGTCCGTCCTGTTGTAATATCCCAACTATTTTTAGTCCTTTCAACCCTTACAGAGTTCCATGCAACATCTCCATCAGGGTCTGGGAAGAAAACAGAATCACCTTTAAAAATAAAAATGACCTGGAGATTAAAATGTGGTGGAGGAACTTATGAGATGCTCCTCTTCCCAGGTGCTGGGGACCTTGCTATGTTGTTGATCCACCTTCTCTACTTTGAGCACTGTGTTGCTCTCAGTGTGTTTTGTCTCACCGAGTAAGAAGATGCACGAGGCACAGCTCCACAGTGGGATCTCACCCTGGAGCTGAGGCACTCTCATTGTACTCAGATAATTATGGGCAGAGGAAAACAATACTGTAAGTTATATTAAATTCAAAGCAAAGGTGAATTGGACGCTGACCCAATTTGCAGAGCTCTGAATATGCCCCAACAAGCATAGAGGAACTAATATTCACTCAGAGAAGGAATCAGGACACCCAATATATAAAATCTAAGCAAATCACCCACCTTGAGTCTAAAAAACTTCATGACACTAAAATTGCAAATCTATATCCTGCTGCTTGTGCCCAGGGATAGCAGGCAAATTAAAAGGTAAATTAATTCTGGCCCTTCCAGGTAAGTAATCTATTTGTCATTATTCATTTAACTTTAATTCTGTGGCTCTAGCATCTGCCTCTACACTGTTTTAATAGAAGCAGCATTATGGCCAACATTGTTTACAGGAAATAGCACAGCCCAAAATCAGGAATATCGGTACCTGAAAGAACTGGAAGCTGCCTAAAAACGCATTGTGCTTCCAAGCTTTATTTTGTCCGCCGTTTTACAAAATGTTCGTAAAGGGGAACAAACTGCAGTAAGCAACCAACCCAACTCTGCTGTCAACAGCCTTTTGACAGAAGCTGTTTGCACTGTTGTGGCTTTGGTCCAGCCTACACGTGATCCCTCATCAGGTGATGCTGACTTTGGGACCAAGTTTACCCTTCTGCAAAGTGCCAGCACTGCACACGCTACTCACACATCTCCCTTCAGCTCTGTTTTGGTCATCTGAAATGGAACTGAAATATTCCTCAGCAGGAACAGAAATGCTGCTCTCCAGGAACGGCTGTGGAGGTGCCTCCTGCTCTTGTGCAGAGTGCTTGCACAAGGCTCAAGTCACCCAGAAGCCCTTAACACTAAGGGGCTTCAGTGATAAACAACAGACCTGTGAAAAGTCACAGCTCATGCAGAAGGCAAGATAGGGCAGATAAAACCTCTGGCTTAATTTAACTCAGCTACTGCTCTGCTCTTTTCAGATATTGTGTATTCATACTCAGGGTTATCTGTAAACACAACAAGTTCTAATTTTGTTTTTTATCCCTCTTTGCCCTCCTGCTTAGATGTTTTCTGCGAGCCCTGCTCACGCCAAAACTCTGGAAAAGAAATATTTTTACTGGCTGTGGAAAGACAAAAAGCAGAGCACCCAAACAGAGACAGTGGCTGTGCTTTAGCAGAAGCCATGAAGGACAGTTGGCTGGGGCTCACCTTGCGATCACTGTAGAAAGGGTCGATGTCCTCCAGGGGCTCCCCAATGAGCTCTGGAGAAACAGTCCCATAGATATCAGGCAGCTTCTTGCAAGCTTGCAAATCAAACTGAGGCTGAGGTTTCTCTTCCTCAGCCAGCTGCTCTCTGTATTCCTGCTTCGCATTCCTTGCAAGCTTCTCCGCGATCCGTTTCTCGATGGCAGCCAAGGACTCAGGCGTGAACCGGTGGAAGCTGTTAGTACCCGGTGGTAACAAGAAGTCAGCCATCTTTTCATCCTGCTTTGTCTTTACTGGTCTTTACTCCTAGTAGTGGAAACAGCTGAAATAAAAATTACCAGAAAGTTAGAGGCAGGAGAAAACGAGGAAGAACAAAGCCATCAGAATGAAAAACAAACAAACAAACAAACAAACAAACAAATAACCTGTAGGTTATCTAGTATCAGGAAAGTCTTCATCTGTTTTTAGGTGGTTAATAGAACATCCAGGAAAACAAACATTACTGAAACTATACTTTCCATAAGGAATCACACATGGTCAGAGCTGAAAAGACTTGGTAGTTAGACTGCAGAATATTCTTCAGTTTTTCAGTCATTCAGGATCCTAAATCGAAACTAAGGAGTAACTTAGATTCATACAAGCTTAAGCTTCATTGAAAGCCACAGAGATCTGGATTCCTAACTCATTTTTGAAAATGCAGCTCTGGGAGTGGGTGAACAATGTGCCTAAGATGACTGCAGGGCAGATTTAAATCAGCCGATCTCCGGCCACATGACGTAAAATCTAAAAATGCCCCAGCTGTTCTATTCCAAATTTAAAGAGTGAAGGGTCAAGTTTAGATTCTTAAATCCAATAGAAATTCTTCATAATCTCTGTCTTAGGCTTCTGCAACATAATTTTCATTTTCCTTTGGGATAGGAAATGCCATCTTCAAGATATCTGTCAAAACTTTTGATCATTTCCTTTTCCTCTACGCCCTGCAATCTGAAGGATGTTGGAAGCCCAATTGTGCCTGAAAAAGCCTTGGGACCTTCATGAGAGCAGGTCAAGCTTCCAAGATGCTGAATAGCCACTGCTGCCAGTTCATCACATCTGAAAACCAGGTTCCTTCCATCCAATACCAATTTGAACATCTAGGAGTTGGACTCGATGATCCTCATGGGTCCCTTCCAATGCGGGATATTCTTTGGTTCTATGATTCTCACCCAAAGCTGGGAAGTTTGACCATCTTGGCCTGATGGTACTTCACTGTTAAAACTCCCAGTCTCGGCCTGAATGAAAACAAGTGAGAATTGCCACATCTCTTCAACTTAAACAAATAAAGTCAAGCGTGAAAAGCACAGCCGTACAAAAAGCCTTCTTGTATCTGCGCTAAACAACAGCGATAGCTGTGAAAATTAATGTAAAACTACTGTTCGAAAAAAGATGAAGCTTATCCCTGTTCTAGTAGCCTGCACAAATCCATCCAAGTTCACTGAAGCCATATTTTGCAATTTAATAATGACTTTAGAGACATGTTTTTCCAGCAAGAGAAGCCCTCACTATGCAACAATTAAAACTCATTTCACAGAAGAATAACAGACCTCGGTTTTTTTCCAACACCAGACCATTCATACTAACTCAGAATATATGCTGGTGACAAACAAAATAGTAGATTTTGAGGTGGGCTACCCTATTGCATTTGGCAACGTGTGCAAGATCCACTTCTTTGTTCAGCCACAATTGTTGTTTTCTGCTTTCAGATGGTATTTGTCTATTTACAATGGATAGTTCCAGATAGTTTGTGTCTATTAGGCTCTGTGATGACAGCATTTTTGTGTAGCAAACAAGACTTTAACTGGACTCTGCATGACAAATAGCATATTTATTGACTCAATTTACTTGAGTAAAGTACTCTTTCAAATAACTACTGTTTTTCCTATTCTGACTTCATTTTAAAATGAATTCATTAAATTGTCATTGATCACAGTCTATCATATAGGAATGATTTACTGAAGCTTGTACATTATACTCAGCATTACTGCTGGTTTGAACAAGCGGAGCTAAAATGAATTAGTCCTCCCAGAGTTCGGGTATTCTGATGTTCTTCTTTTTTTGGATTTGTTCTCTTTATTCCTTTCCCCTCTCCCCTCCATGTCATTTGTTTTATCCCGTTCCTCCTGAAAAACAGGAAATTAGAAGCTTTCCCACAAATTGAGTTTCTTATGCTCACCGCTTTGTGACTCAGCACCAGTGTGAGCAAATAGAATTTCACTTTCTATAGATGACATCAATACAGGTTGGCCAGAAAATTCTCTGGTTTTCGTCCTTTCAATTTTTGTTCCTTCAAAACGAAACCTGTCTCAGTGCTGAAGGGGACAGTGAAAATCGGTGGCTGATCATCACTGCTGGAAGGGCACAGACTAGGTCTCTAAACCAGAGAGGAGAACACTGTGGCCTGTTAGCTGAGGTCCAGATAAAAATGAGCTCTGTAAAGACAGTGAATAGGGAATGACTGTTTGTTTTTTCTCATAATACAAGAATGGAGAAACTTCAAATGAAATCACAGAGAAGCAGGTTTGAAACAACCACTGGAGCCACTTTCTACGTCGTGCAGAGTCATCCTGTGCGACTTGTTGGCCACAAATGGCAAGGATTCACAAAGCCACAAGGCAAATAAAAGTGCAAAAGGTCCGTAAATGGTTTTAACACAAAGATGTTGCCTCTGACTGAGAAAACCCCTCAGCTGCAGAATCTGGGTGCATGTAAGAAAGACTACTTCTATTTGTTAATACCCCTGTACATCTGCAGGTGCTCCAGATCCACATCATACCAACTCCCTGATTCCAGTGCTTCAGAGCATGGGATGGGTGACTGCCTCCAACCTACACAGACACTCCTTTTGCTGAGAAACTTTTTTAAAAAAGAGAAACAAAAAAAGGATAGGGGATGGTGAGGGAGATAAAATAGCCAAAAAAAAACCCTAATCAAATTCAGATGTTTTAATTATTTTTTCTAAAGAGAATTATTTTTGCTTAAAGCTCTTTCTTGTTAGTAAACTGAATCAAATTCAAATCAGTCAAAAACAGACCTTTTCAGTTTTATCTACAAATTCCAAAAAGGTAACTGCCTAGAAAGAACTGGAAAATCCTACATAACCTTCATTAGACTGTTTCCAGTCTTCTATTTATTTTTTCTTTAGAAAAAGATACGTTTCAGAATCCTTAGTATTGGAAATTCTTGTTCTGTCTTCATATTGTATATAAACTAAAGTTCCAAATTTTAATATATATATACTTAGCACAATTCTTTTTCAATTTCATATGCTTTCAGGAAATGGACAAGATAATTTCATGGGTCCTTTCTATGTCTAAGTTCTTTTAATCTATGAATTGCAAACATTTCTACAAATAGCCAGGGTTAGCCCAGATGTTTCTTAAAAGGGTTAAGAAAGAACCTCAACTTAAAAAGGGAAATCATCAATGACTGAATCAAAGAGCTGGAATGCCATTTCTTAGGAGATAATAGCTGTTGTGATTCACGTTTTTACAATATGGGCCTGGATTTTTCCATTCCTCACAGGCATATTTTTGAAGTACAAGGCTTCAAACACATTGTTTCTGTGATATCACCATGTGCAGAATGAAAATTTCCCTCTTGCTTTGTCAGTTAACATCGGTTCTGGCTGATAAAATGTACTGGTTATGTAAACAGAATGTGCATATGAAAATAAAGCCCCAAGACGCATACTTTCCTTGGCATGGCAAGAAGTGAGAGCAGTACAAACAAATTAGATATTTCTAGCACCTGTATTTATTCAGAAAGATAAATGCTGTTTGCCATTACAGTTTTAAACTTACTGTCATAGGCTTCAGCCACTCCAGTTCAAAAGGCCTTTTAGGTTCTCAGAACACCACCTGAATGTCCTGCAAACCTTTCTCTAACTCCCTGGGGATGGGTGACCACCACCCAAAATGCTAACTTGGTCAGCAGGTTTCCTGCAGGGGGGTAAATACAGGTGGAGGGGGTCCTGCTCACCTCCAGCTCGCTGCCCTCCTGCTCTGGCATGGGCTTTGTGGGCTCAGACCACCATCCTAGAACCCAGAACCTCTTACATTGTCCCAACCAGCCAGCAGGGAGGTCCCGTTCCTCAGAAGCAACAGGAAAAGTGGAGAATGAGGTCCTTGCTGTGCACTACAGCTGGTTGGACACTGACCTCAGGGAACTCAGGGCTTCTTGTACCTCCATCTCCTGCTTGCACAGCACCAAACGTGGCCTGACACGGTATCAGGGACACGTGTCCATATATTTCAAACACTTGGCAGTGGTAATAAAGGAACCAAACTTAAATATGAACATTGTGAAAGTGGTATTTACAGGCAAAAATTTAGATACCATCAGACACTCTCATCTTGAGTAGGATTGTACTTATTTAACTCTACAGATTTCCATGGTGTTAATCAAGAAGCTATTACCAGCCATAGGCTGGTGAGAGGGATGACAGTCCCTGCCAGCACGCATATTTCTGCTAGGCCAAAGTCTTACAAAATAAGAATTAAGAGTCCTAAATTCTCCTTTTGTTTAAGAAGTGTTTGTGACTAAATAAAGATTTTGCAATTCTAACTGCTGCATCAGAAACAGTCATGTGGATGGGTTTCTTTTCAGTGTTTGAGATTACATGGAGCACAGTCATCTTCCCCCTCCTTTTCCATATAATCTCTTTGGCATTTTCCTTTGACCTGCAAGAACACTGCAAAACAAGAGAATAATAGGCTAGGGAAATAAAAACCAGAACAATGACACATCTAATTTAATGTCACTGGTCTAGATTCACAAATACACATGTATAAATTTACACACAAGCACAAACATTTAAATCATCATATTTAAAAGGACTAGAGGTTGATACGGGATCACGTGGAAGTTTTATTTTAACCATGAAGCAATGGCTTCATGGAGAACTCCTGTTTTTAATTAAGATCAAATAAAGACCTCTTAAATAAAGATCAAGAAGCTAAAGTAGTCTAGGTGACTTAGACACACTTCATAATTTTACTGTCAGTAAACAAATAACCTTCTGAGACTTAATTCACTTGTATTTATAGCACAATTCACATTTCGCATCTAGGAGGTGTCATGGGAAATTCTCTTTTAGCTCAAAAATTTCAGTGGCTGTTAGCACACACTTTGATGGCCTGTGTGCTCACATCAAAACAAAGGGCAACTGAATAACACAGTCCCTGAAATTTTACACAGCACACTCATTACTTCTACTTGAACTGATATCTGGTTTGTTCGCTTTTTCCAACAAGTATAATTTTGTCAAGACCATAAACAATGATTGTTTTTGTAGCACACGTTCCTAACACGTATAATCAGCCACATTTCAAGCTACCACAAATCAGCACAACTCTACCCATCCCAGGGAAGTCACAGTTGTGGAAGTGATCTATTAAGACCAGGAATATTTTGACTGGAAATGCTTTTTTTTAAAAGAGCACCTTCACACCAGAGCATGAGCACCAGAGTGTATGTAACTGAAGTATTAAACTAAAGGCCTAGAAGGTAACCAAGCTAGCAGGGAGCTGCAAAATCTTGAGCTTTTTGCAACCTGTGAAGGCAATTTGAAAATGCTCCTTCCCCCCTAGACATCTTGTTGGGTGAGTTCAGAGTTGAAGGTCCAAAAAGGGGTGCTGGAGAAGCCGAAGCCTGGTGGGGACGAGGCAGGCTCCCATGGCTGGTCTGCATGAGAAAGCTTTTGTATTCCACAACAGTCTGATGGCAATGGCTGAAATGTTTAGCTCTTGAAGATCTCCTAGGCAAAGCACAGTGTTGAAATCAGCCCAAACAGACACAGGAAGAGATGTGAGACAGAGTTCCTCTTGCTGCCCGTGTCACAAGACAAACATGCAGGTTGATATGACATTGCATAACACATTTCCTAAAACGAGCCCTGTTTTTCACCATGGATGCTGACCAGGAGAAGAAATAAATATTTAAGAGAATTCATTGCATTCACATTGTTGGGGAAAAAAAATCCCACCAAACCAACAGCACAAAATGTCCAAACCAAAACCTCCATCACCAACACACCAGGCTTTCGTCACAACCAGCACTGCCTACACAGTATCTTCTTTTAAATCCAGTTTAATGAGTTTTGCTGGCATCTTTCTCATCAGAATCATGGCATTCTGACATTGCCAATGACTTATTGATAAAATAAAGTCTTCAGAAAGCTAACATGTGCTAAAAGGAAATGAATTCAGAAGATTTCATTCCGATACTGAAAGACTATTTGAGGAAGACAAATGTTATGCCTAGAATTAAATGCTGGCCCTAAATCTTCTCTTATGATAAAATATATATATTTTTTAGTGAGCTAAAAATATTCTGATTTCTTTTCAGGTGGTTTTTTTTTTTTCAAATTATGCTGCACCCAAATGACATAAATAAGCAAGAGGGAAGCAGCACATTATAGTTGCTGAACATCTCTATATTTTGCTGAAAATTATAATTCTATGCACCCAACAGGTTTTCATGTCTATTTTAATTAACTAGAAATTGGCCTCAGAGTTATTTTACTATAAACTACACAGCCTTCAGATCCAGGGAAAGATATCTGCTTTGCTACTCTGAACTGAAAGAGCTTGGAAAGAGCTACCCAGAAAGAGGAAGGTTTTCAGCTCAGGATGCAGTCACTAGCTTTGGAACAAGAAATAAAAAATCTACAGGAGAACTCCATGTTGTGCCAAATATAATGTAAAGTGGTCACACCATTAGGTGCTTTGGATGCTCACATGAATAAAATATATCAAATCTCGTCCATTTTATTCACAGAGTGTTTTGTAAAGACATAAGGACGGATATAGGATGTTGTAAAACAGCCATTAAAATGTATTCTGAAGCCATTATGGGATAGTTATGCCACAGACAGAAGGCAGCTTTAGGCTGGCCAGAAAAATCTTGGCTGCATGCTTCTAGAGGAGAAGGAGCCATCGCTGGAAAGCTGGCTGATGTATTACCACAAAGTTATAGGTAAGGATTCCCTGATCCCCTCCCATCTAAGTTATGGAGACACATTTCATCAGCAGAAAACCAACAGACTTATAAAAGCCAATCATCAGAACTGACATGTTTACATTAAAAAAGATGGATGAAACTCTATAAGCAAAGCCAGGGCCTCTTTCACAATTTTACCATTGAACTAGGAGACAAACATGACATAACAACTAAACTTCATTTTTAATAGTGAATGGAGCAATACAGGTTTTCCTTCTTTCAAGTGACAGGAACAAAAACACGCTGAGGTGAAGAGTCAAGAAAAAATTGGATGTGAAAGGCTGGGAGAGACAGACCCAAATCATACAAAATTAAGCTGTGGGAGGTGGCAGGTCCCCCTCCTGCATCCGAATGACACGAGGCAATATAGCAGGTCCTGCCCAGTCTGCAACAGCAGGAGCACTTTGCTCCACAACCACCATCCTTCATTTAACTCCACCCTATCCACACACCTATGATACACCCAGCTTCCCACCCTTCTCCACTTCTATCCGTTTCCTTTTCATTAGCCAAGAAAATTATCTCATCCTCCCACCTACTTTATTCCAAGTCAACATAACGGTTCCACAAACCTCTCCTTGCCCACAGTGATAACTCTCAAATGACATTCACATCAATGCTATGAAATTATTTTGGCACTAAAATTTTATTCTCCAATGCAATGCAGCTCTCTCTATGATGGTGGGTTCCCTTGCACAAGGATACAAGGGTC
This sequence comes from Myiotriccus ornatus, assembly GCA_036023395.1. NCBI lineage: Eukaryota > Metazoa > Chordata > Aves > Passeriformes > Tyrannidae > Myiotriccus > Myiotriccus ornatus. The sequence continues at coordinate 4,527,874 of JAYRBT010000082.1, read as the reverse complement.
TCTGTCTATGGCTTTGGATAGTGTTCAGTGCTAACAGAGCCCCAGCTAATGACAAAAATTTTCACTGCTTTTGCTATAAAATGCACAGGAGAAAAAATATAAAAAGGCACAGATTTAGAAGAGTGCTGGCAAAATTATCTTCCCTGGTAATGGAAACAGAGAGTCATGAAGAACAACAGGGATCCCATCAGGGAGTAGCTGGTTGCTTCTTGCTGAGATATATTGAAGATTTGATTCATTATTTAGTGCACTGTAAATTTGACAATACTATTTGGATAAAGCTAGTGGCTCTTCCACTCTGATGGAAGAGATTTCACTCCCCCCCGCCCCCGCCGAGAGCCAGAGAGAGATTATTGCTGTCCACAGAGGAGGGATATTCTGCCTGTTTGCGATTGAAAACCGCTTGGGTTTGTTTGCCAAGTTTAGGAATCAGAGTTAAGAGCTTACATGGGTTCCGGGGGTGCAATCCTCAGCTCACGTCAGTCAAGGGGAATATTTTGTGTGACTGCAATAGGCAGTGGGTCAGACCCCTGGCGTCAGAGAGACAGAATTATTAGATTTCTGTCATTCCTTTCAGGGAAGTTTACTTCAGCGGCTCGGCGCAGCTTCATGGAAAAGATGCAATGGATGCTGGTGCCGACTGTCAGCAATTTGATTTGAATTACATAATGCTTAAACCATTATGTAAATGAGGCTGACAGAAGCATGGAGGCAGAGAAGCTGAGGATTTTTCATTGGGGTTTTTTTGTTTTTGTTTTTTTTTTCAAATATCTGGCAGCCTTTAATATTATGGCCAAGATTGCCGCCTTCTACAGCTACTACATTTTGCTGGTAGGTTAGCTGAATTAAACTTTATTTCTTCTGACACTAACTAAAACCTAAAGTGCATCTGAGCAAATGATGAGGAGCATTTAAAGAGTGGTGAACGTGGATGATTTTAGAGGTATGTGAGTGAGTCACATTACCAGGAGTGGTTTTGGCTATGTCCCACTAAAGTCAATGAGACTCATGCTTCTGAGAACCCTGTGGCATTCCTCCCTTTCTCCCCTGTATAATTTCCTCATCTTTTTGCATGGAAGAATTTTTCAGAGTAAATAACTCATTGCACAAACAATTCTATTCCAAAACTCATGACATTTTCTGTTAATTAGCAATAATATAATCATCCAAATAAAACTGCTGGGGACATTGCATTTACTAACAAGTTACATCCAAATACACATTTATGTGTCAACAGTGCATGCTTGAGTGGTTGGTAATACTCAATTGGGCCTGAGGCACAATGCATTGGAATCACACAATAGAGGCTTAGTATTGCAAACCCTGCTGTGGCTTCTTGCTTAATTTAGCTTATGGGACCAAACAGTCAATGAGCAAACCAGAAAATAATACATCAATTGGCCTGTGAAAGGGAAATATCTGATTATGGTATCAATGTGGGATGTTTCCTAAATGGAAAATGCACTAGCTACATAATTTGGGAACTTGTTTGCACTTCCTGAAAGAAAAAAAATGATATTCCTAAAAATAACTTTATCATTACCTGGTTGGACCAGAAAGCCAACTGTGTCCTGGTGCTCAGCTCTTGTGAGGCCCCAGGTGGAGTCCTGCATCCAGGTCTGAGACCATCAACACAAGAACTTGGACCTGTTGGGGCACGTCCAAAGGAGGGCCACAAAGATGATCACAGGGCTGGAGCACCTTTCCTAATAATACAGGCTGAGAGAATTGGGGCTGTTTAGCCCAGAGAAGAGAATGCTCCAGGTAGATCTTACAGAACTTCTGAGTGCCCAAAGGGGGCTACAAAAGGGCAGGAAAGGGACTTTTGACAAGCACATGTAGAGACAGGACAAGGGGAAATGGCTTTAAACTGAATATCAGATATTAGGAAAAAATTTTTTACTGTGAGAGCGGTGAGGCACTGGCACAGGTTGCCTGGAGAAGTTGTGGTTGCCCCATCCCTGGAAGTGTTCAGTTTGGATAGAGTTTTGAACAACCTGGTCTAGCTGAAGGTGTCCTGGACCATGGCAGGGGTGGGTTGGAACAAGATGATCTGTAAGGTCCTTTCCAACCCATACCATCCTATGATATGATTCTGTGATTACTAAGAGCAGTGATAAGCAGCAATTCCACTGAGAGATCATTCAGTATCTTGACACTAATTTCCTCCTCTAGATATGAATACAAGGGGGAAGAGTGGGCTTATGACGTTATGTCCATGAGGTATAACAGCACCTACTCTGACAGGGCCCTACTGCTTGAATATTCAGGTCTTTTTTTCTCCTTCTTCAAGACAATTGCAATTAAAAATAAAAATTCAACAAGGCAATTGATGATTTCAGTCAGATCTCTTAATTTTAATGTGTCATGGACAAGGCTCATAATTCAAGTACTTCCTGCTCCTCTATACACTCACCTGTACCTTTATCCTTTCTACAGTGTAGTTCCTCAACACAGACAGGTCAAATAATGTATCCTAGAAGTTTTTTGCTAAAAAAAGATATCTATTGGATATGAAACTCTTGTGAAATAACCTCACACACAGAACAGAATGAATCAGCTAAAATCTAGCTTCTCTGATGCACTGGAACAGATTAGACCAAAGAAATGCGGGATGTTAGACATTCAGGGAGAAGTAGAGAGTGCTAGGACATGAGTCATCTCTCCTTCTCTCAATGTCTCCTTCAGTGAGACAAACTATGCTTCAGACCCCAGCAAAGATCCTGATGATTCAATTTGTTTATTAGGACAACAAAATTTACGTGTTGATACATACCTTTAGGTGCCTGAGAACTGATGTGCGTTAGTTTTCCGTCTACTTGACCCTTCTCAAAAATAGAGACCAGCTACCTCTAACCACACAGTGGTAAAGGAATGGACCACGGGACTGTTCCACTCCAGCGTGTGGCAAACTGACACTTCTACAACAGCTTTCCAGTGCACACAATTACTTTAGAACATGAAGTACAGATCTTCAATTTCAACAAATGGCATACATTTAATTAGTCAATGACAACCACTTTGTTCCAAGAAACAGTCACCCAAGTTATCCTGATAGACTCACCACAGACTCACAACTCTAGAAATATTTTCTCCTCCATGTTTTGTTTCCACAAATTAAAGGGATGTTTGAGATCTGGATTGTGCAGTTACACAGGCAAAAGTTGTTGTGAGCTAATATTTTTAAAAGTAGAGTGAATACAGCCTAGCGGCATCCATGACTCCAGAGGATCACAATAAAACAATCCAAAAGAGAGCTGGAATTGCACATCTGTCCTAGTTCACAGACACTTCTACTCCAGTCTTGGACTTGTCTTGCAGATTATATCAACGTGTATAGTGATTTTAAAAGCAGAACAAGTGATGGCACGGTTAATTTCTTCCCACACAAGTGTTTAACCAGGCTCCAAAGTATCCTTCCCTGTCTCTACTTTCCTTCAAAAAATATTCCCAGAACTGCTAATTCTCAAAAGGGGTTTGGGATCCCAGCTTTGTCCTGCCTGTCTCTCCTGCTAGACAGAAAGCAGAGGAATGAAGTGGAGGAAAGAAAAGAGACAAATTTGGCTGGCATTTCACACATTCCCCTTGTCCATGTCTCCAAGATATATTTCACGCTCCCCAAGGGCCTATTTGTCCTAACATCCTTTATTTAGGATTGTTGTATATTAGATCCCCTTTACCTAATAACCATCTATGGCAGGTTAATCCAGTCTGAGGGGGATGGAGTCAGAGAGCAGCTTGGTGGGCACCTGGCAGCCAGACAAGGCTAATCCACCACACCATCCTTTGTGGAAATTGTGCCTCTCACTTGATCTCCAAGTCAGTGAGCTGCAAAAAAGTTAAAGGGCATTCCCTGCAACATATGGTCACACCAGACCAGACTGGAGCCTTGTACTGCAGCTTTGGGCTTCAGCATGACTTAGAATCATAGAATCATTTAGATTGCAACAGACCTGTCAAGATCATCAAGTCTGACTTCTACCTCACCTTGCCGTCCCCCAAAGGGATGGAGCTGGCAAAGAGAGCAGTGTAAAATGCCATCACAAAACACACAGGAGCCTGCAAGCCAGCCCTTAGGCCCGAGCAAGAAGAACATCTAGCTTGAAAGATTGGACCATTAAAAGCATTACTGATCCTCTCAATTCCTACAATTTATAGTACTCCCAGATGAATCAAAATTAAATTGAATACTCACATTAAGAAAGCAATGGAAAATCCCAGTTCACATGCTTAACATTTAGATTCACGGTGGCTAAACAGATGAAAAGTTCTGCTGATTTATCTTAACTCCATTCTCCTTATACATCTAAAACAGAAACACATATCAGTGCCTGGTCTACTTGTATCTATTATTTAGGTTTAGCCTAGATAGCACAGACATCACTGCCTCTGTCTTACCCAAAGCACACAGTAATGACCCCAGGAGCTGATGTTTTCAGCGTGCTTTGCTTTCTGCTGGCTGGTACAGATAGCCAGCAGAGATAAGGGCCCTGGTCTTCAAGCCTTTCTGACGTGACTAGTGATGCCTTCAGCACTGACCAGGTCATATCTCACTCATCACTTCTCCTTCCCTGCTCTGGCAAACACAGTCTGGGTTCACCTTCACAAAACTGCCTCCAAAACCCAGGGCCAGGACTCTTCACCACCCTGATCCTGCTGCTCCTGCTTGTTCTCACACCTCCGTCTTCATTTGGACATTTTGACTTAAACCAGCCTTACTACAAACTAAATAAAAGTGTTTTACTGTGCATGTCTAAAAATAGAACTGCAATCATCTATGCTTCCATTACTTTAAAACTAAATTTATCAAGAGATTATTCTTCCATGAGGTTTAGCACAGGAGATGTCTTATGTTTCAAAGTTCAGTCATTTCACAGTTATTTCTGAGCAGAGAGATCTTATGGATTAATTTTATAAAGAAACACAGTGAGTTTGGGGATCAGGACTCCTTTTGGTGTAAATGGTCCGAACAATTCTGCAGTCCATCAAGACAGCTTTCAGCTGTTTTGTAATACTGTTTGGTATCGTCACAGATCATGGGCAATGTGCACAGCTAATGGTTATAGTTCTGTTTCAGAAAAATCTTCCAAGTAACACTTAAAACTCAACCAAATAAGGAGAGAGAGGAAAAAAAAAATAGTTCTCTGGGGCTTTTTATTTGTTTAGTTTCTACATTAGACAGTTCTTTGAGTGCAATTGATTTTCTAGTTTCCTCTGTAGTTTCCAATTAATCATCCTTCCTCTTTGTGAGAATGTTTTACACAAAAACAGGAGACAGGAAAACATTTTGAAATAGGGAAATATGCTTATAAAACCACAGCACTGGTATGGATATGCAGAAGTGCAGGTTCTGAAACCACCCTTTTGAGAGGAAGTGGGAGCAACATTGCCTGTCATATGGAACAGCTGACTGCAAATTTCCCATTGAAACTCTATTTCTATGGAAAAATGCTTTTCCAATAGAGAAGTATTTTAATAAAGAGCATTTACTTTGAGTTACAAATTTCTTTCTGCAACAAAGAAGCCTCCAAACTGAAAAGGGAACAGATTTATCAGAGAAAATCACCATTTTTTATAGGGGAAAAAATATACTTTCTCTCCAAGAATGATGGGAAACAGGCCAGGAATCACCCTAATCACATCCCATTGCTGGTTCTCCCACTGGCTTAACATTCCTGTGTTTGTGCTTTAAAAATATATGAAAAAATTGCAAACTTTACATAGTCAATTTGAACCCAATATAAAAATGAATTTTAAAATTATTTATTTTTGACCAAATGCATTACATCTCTTTTAATCACAAAGAAAAAAAAAAGTAACAATAACTACTCAAAATTAGGAAAACCAGCTTTTATTCTAGATGTCATCATTACAATCTCCTCCAGACATAACAGTTTTGACTGAGGACAAGGATTTTTTTGAGCTTCAAATGAGTAACAACAGGATTATTACAAAAATAAATAAAATATGAGCAAGCTGCCACTTAAGCTATGGATTTCCCACTGCAACAGCTTCAAAACTTTCTTGAAACATAACAAATTAAAAAAAAAAAAAAAAAGGGAGGCAGACGATGAGGCTCTGTCTAACTGACAGCATAAAAACATCAAGAACTTTGATTCAGATTAATAAATAATGATGGCGTGTTATCCAGGAAACAGCGCAATGCCAAGTCTGTTTGATCTCAGACCAACTGTTGGGTAAAAGTATTCTGAAATGCTCTCTTGGGCACACAGGCCAGTTGCATCTCGGCTCTGGGACTTTGATTATTTAAATAGGGCTTTTATTAAACAAAGAAATTTTGTCCTAGAAGAAATTGTATACCACATCACCTTCCTGAGGGCAAACTCCAGCCTTACTTTGCTTATTCAGGATGATGGTGTCATAGAAGCAGGGGAGCTCCAAGCATCCTCTGTTATTACTCTCCTATATCCTAAATTCAGATGAAAGCAATGGGAATAGAAGAAATGAGGGAGACTTGTGAGTCTTGTCTCCTGTGTTTCAAGGCTGCCTCAGAAAAGTCAGGAAATCATCCTCCCTGCAGCTTCCAAAGCTGTGAACCCCCAGGAGCACTCTCTTCTCCCTCATAACTGCAGAGCAAGGAGCACGCTCTCATTTCATGCCTGGGAGCACATGCCAGGCTGTCTTAGGTGAACAGGGATGCTGAAAACTCAGTGTCGTGGCACAGGGAATGGACAATAGGACTGTGGATGGACTTACTTCCTTCAGCATTCCTGGAGTGTCCATGTGGCTGAGACAGCATGTTGTATGAGGAAGCTTCCTGGATGAACAAGACAGAAACACTCCCCTGACCCCAGCAGTCCTACAATCTCCTCTGTTTCAGGCTGTGGTTCCAAGTCTGAGCCCAATTCCTAAATGACATCCCAAGGCTGACAGATGAGTTAACTGCAGTTTGCTTTCAGACAGCAGAAAGTGTTGCCTTCTTCCACGTCAGTCTGACACAACCCCCTTTCTCTCCAATGGAGAGTCTGTCATCACTCAGGATAGCTCCTACATTTCATACCCAGCTCTTTTACAGGGAAGTTACCTCCCTGTCCTTCTCAAAACATCTAAAAACCCTCTGAATTTACAAACATGCACTGCCCACGCAGGTGCTTCTGGACTTCTTCACCTTTTTTCAGTATAATAATTCCCCCATGAAACATTCCCCTGGACACGTGGCTCTCTCCCTACCAAACAGAGCTTTGGGAGCCTGAGAGCTCAGCTGAGAAAAAAACCCCAAGCACTAATGCAGGAAGCGTAAAGATATCTGAAAAATGCTCCAAAGCTTCAGATTCCAGTAAACATATGAACTATAGCAACTGCCAAGAATTATGACTGCATGACATTACATCCAGCTCCTTGCTCTTATTAAAAAGTAAGCACGGCTATCCGATGGGCAGATGGGCAGTACCACACAATCTGCTCCGCTTCACAATCTGTGTTTTAATGGATGCTCATGGAATGTCACAGAGTAAAAGTTTTCATCTTAAGGAAACGTGGACTCTGCAACCAGCTGATGTCAGGCTTTGGTGGAGTAGGTAGACTGAAGTGAGGCATTTTGGAATTTCAGTCAGTTTTGGTATGCTCTGAAATGTGATCCAATCTTCCTGCTGCAGAGAATATAATGGACCCTGATCACTGGTTTTAAATAGGGGAAGGTAATTTGCACATTTTTTCTAAGTGGAAGTTAATAGTTTTGGAAAGCGCTAAACTGATGAACTTCCTTTTTCCTGCTGAGCATGAGAAGTGTCAAAGTAAGATCCTTGGAAGAGTAGCAGTATTGCCCAGAGACTCCATGCAAATCTTGTGAGATCACCTCTGGCAAGATGAGGATTGTTTAACGTTCATAATACCTGATTTTACAAAGAGTTAGTTTACTCAGCTGGGATTGGGTGCAGGGTTATCAAGATCTTTGCACCATCACACCAGTAGCCCTTGCCCTCAATGCTCGTAGCTAATAACAGAGATAATGTTTTGGAGACTGTGAACGTTAAGCTGATTTAGTCCATCAAAAACTTTTGGCACTATAGCTGCAACTCTGAGCTGTAGAAAGAGTATGCTGTGCCTTTTCAACATTATTTCTGATCTACATATCCTTAAATTTCCAAAACTGTATCTCCCTTCCAAGGTGGGATAGGTGGGCAGCCGGATGCAGAACGAGTCGTAGGAAGGAAAAGTTTGAATGCGGCATCCTCTAAAAACACCATGAGCCTTATTGTGCTGTGGGGTCCAAAATAAAGATGCACTGCCAGCATCAAATTTGCATTCCCGAAATGTCACTTCTGGAAATGTACTTCAGTCATGTTGGCTCTTACCCTGAGTAGTGGTGCTATGAGACTTTGATTGGACTACTCAGATTTTCTCCTTGCTTTTATAGATGTTGTTCCTTGGTGCACCTCTCAACAGAAACAGAGTAGCATAATTTATTAGCAGGGATGGTATTTTGATCTATGACCATCAATAAGTCTGTGGCCTTCAGATCAAACACTATTATCAAGACATCCATTGAACTGGAAACACCATTAGAGAAGAGACAGCTAACTCAGCATTAATCAAGATTTTTCTGTTCTTCCAATGCCTGAATATTTCTGATAGTACCAAATCCCTGGCAATTCCAGGAGATTCCCACACTGGTTTATTAAGGTGGTCACATAGACCTGTGTCTGGTGACACTGCACTACAAGGATTGACAGTTAATACAATCACTTCTAGGGCCACGAACAGGGTTCAATATTTGCACGTAAAGATTCAAAAAAACTATGCAAAAATCATCTAGTCACAAATGTGTCTTGCAGTACCACCAACATAAATTAGACAAGGTACTGTATACATTTGGAGACCAGTGTCCTGAACAAACCCATTAGTGGTCTAATGAAAATTTCCAGTGTAACCAGCATGTTTTCTCCTCTGCCTGACCACAAACTGCTTAACCCCAGTTACAGTCCCAGATGAAGCCTTAGTTTAACCAGCATCTACAGCCTTTTAAACCTGGAGCTCAGATTGCAGTTGTGTTGGTCAGCTGTAAGAACAGCATCCCCGTCACTGTTCTGCTCAAGGAAATTACAGGTCTGGCTCTTTCTACCCATCTTAATATTTATGCATCTGGTCTGGCAGCATCCATCACTGGGGTTGCCTTAGTTGGTGCCCCAGAGGGATGAAATAATAGCAATTTCAAACCGAGCCACAAGATGAACAGGAATAAGGAGAGTGGGGGGAGCTGCTCTCAGGAGTCTGTCAGAGCTGGGTTACATCAGGCAGCATCTCTTGCAGCCCAGGAAATAAAATACACCACCACAAAGTAGCAGCAAAGGAAAACAACGAGTGTGAGCTTGTTTCAGCAGGGGGGGTGGGGGGTGGGAGGAGCATTTGGTAGAATCTTGTACAGAATACACATTGCCAAGGGATCAAGGCCTGGGTGGAGGCACAAAGTGCTTTATGAGGGACCTTGCAATCTTCAGGCATGGCCAGTGACCCACTCCTGGACCTGCAACCACGACTCCCATAAAGCAACCCAACCCAAGTAGGGGCAGTAAGTACCTGTCCTTAACCTCTGGAGAGCAAGTCACCAAAAGGCAGCAGCTCTGTAGTCCCCAGGAGGAGAGGGAACACCAGACCTCAGCTGGGAAGCCGCTTTCTGACATCCGAGCTTTTTTCTGTTTGCAGCGGGACAGAGGGTTTCCCCCCAGGTGCACACCCGATGTAGGATAAAGACAGCTGGGTCCCTCCAGGACAGCAGGGTCACAGATAATGACCCTTTCTAGCACAGTACTTTATTACACACACCATGTTAATTCCCTTCTCCCAGACTTCTGCAGGGAGGAACTTTGCTGAAGTTTTGCTACATTGTCAGAGGCTTTAGATTAACACGGACAACAAAGTAAATTACTAATCCTCTCAGCTATCAAATGTTCCTTCACGACGTTGAGTGCACATCTGAGGGGGAAGGGCAGGGAAGGATTTCCGAGTGTGCACAAATTTTTTGAGCTTCTAAATTGAAGCCCAGCCCCAAAAATTCCTGTTCCTATTTTTTGTTCTTTGACAGTAGCACCGAGAGGCCCCAGATAAAATTATTTTGCAGCTAGGCACTGGAAAAACACACTGTGGATTGACAAAGGATAATAAGGTGTGAAGTTATTTACCTCTTCCCCCAGCAAGATGAAGGGATCCCATCTCTCAAAAGCTTTTCCCCACAGCCCATCATCCTCTGCCTCCCCATACAGAAAGTGCAGCTGCACCGTGAGCTGGGGTGAGACATACCCAGAAGCTCTGAAAGCCCAAGCAAGCACCAGATGAAATTTTTTCCGTGGCAGGTGTGGACTTTTAACCTGGTGTCCATCACCTCAAACAACCCCGTTGCCCACCACCTCATCCGAATTCCTCCAGATAGTGTTCAAAGCACTGATTCTGAGCCATAAAACCCCTCCTGCCTGAGAATGCCCAGAAGCTACTAGAACCCCAGCCCTGCAGGTTTGGGGGGACAAGACAGTCTCTCCAGGCTTATCCCCCATCATCCTGCTTTGCAAAGCTGCCTCGTGGGCCTCAGCAATGCTTTGAAGAGCTCAGGAACTGAGACAACAGGGATGTCACAGGAGAAGGAAGGGAGAGAGGGAGGAGTACTGCAGCCCAGCTGGCTCACTGGTTTTGTGTGTGTGGGTGGCAGGTTCACAACCAGCTATTCCTTTTATTTCTGGAGTTCTGTGTCTGCTTGAAAAGGTGTAACAGCTCTGCTATATAAACAGGAACACAGAAAACTGGGCTGGAAATGCCAAGATAGCCAGAACCCCCAAATCTTAGCCTCATAACTTTCCTTCACATTTCAAAATCCATCTCCCAGAACACATCTGTCTTTAGCCTGAAATTGAATTCCAAGTCTTAATACCTTCACAGGCTTTAACTAATTTTCTTCTAGCAACTGAGGTTGGCTATTGTCCCAGCACTCTTCTCTCAGATGAAAGGCTCCATTAAACCCAACCCCTTTCCGACACTCCTCCTGGATCATGGGATCACAATTAACAGAGTTTGCTCTGAGATGTGCACAGGGATCAAAGGGTCATCAGCTTTGCTGTTCATGCAAAGTGGCAACCTCTCATCTAGAGACCAAGCACAGCACCTCATGAGCTTCCCCCCCTCCCAGAGTCTGTAAACCTTGACTGGACTGACAGATTATAGACTGCAAAAGGTTGTCCATTGTGAAAGGTGCCAGTCAAAGATATATTTGAGACTGAGATGGGCACAGCCTCTTTTCCCTATTCAACTAAAATATTTCCTTGTTCACACCTTGACTGAGGAGAAGCAGCAGAGTCTTCATCACTTGCTCAAGGATAAAAAAATGACCAACCAGTTGGCTTGTCTTACATCCTCTCAACAGAAATGGAGTAGTCCATGGGCCTTGTCTCCTGGCAGCTCTATCCTGTTTTCATCAAGGGGCTGTTCAGATGTGGATAACCTGGAGCCACTTCTCACACACAAAGGTTTCAGCTCCTGAGACAAGGGGCTCAGTGGCAGGGGTCACATCAGTGACATTCAGTATTGCAGGTGTAATGTAAATAAACAGCGAGGGGAAAGGGGAGCACCATTTCTGTTTGTGCTGCATAACTCCTTTGTAAATACTCAGAGCTTCCAGTATTAACTACTGCAGACGGTGAAAAAAGCAGGATATAGAGAGGACATCACAGGAGTCCTTGCACTAGATTTTTTTTCCCTTTTTAGCCTAGTTTTCTGAGGAAAAAGGCTTATCTGGTCATACTGTCTGTCTTTTAATCTCCTCTAATAACTTTTGAATCCATTGGCCAGTTTCAACCACACTTGGGATGGAAGTAGACATTTCAGACACACTAAATGACCACTCCTCTTACAGAAATGGAGAGCTAAGTAATATAAATCAGTGATAGTTGATGTCCCCTCTGTGGTGAGGCTCCAACCCCTCATCCATTCTGAGGGCTGGCAGTCATCATGTCGATCAGTTTAGGGATGTAAATGAATCCTCAATCCTAAATCCTGCATGCATTGCCATTTAGGCCCACAAGCGGTCAGGGAGAAAGTATGGGCTTGGAAGAGGGAGTTAAATGAGATAGATCCATGGGAAGTTATGCTGAATTAGTTTTGCTAGTCCCAAAGCAACAGAAGCTTTCCACCCCCATCTTTTAGGACAATAACCTTAGAAAAGCAGAATCAGTGTGTCATTTCAGGGATTAATATTGTGGCTTCCTCTCTTACCCCTTTCTGACTTGAAATAGTAAAGTCTAAACCTTAGCTCCTGAAGAAAGAGGAGGAAACCAAAACTGATAATATGAATCAATCCCTTAAAGTGGGACCATGAAGAATAACAAGACCATGAAAGCCACTCAGCTCTCCTTTTGGTTCGGGGGTAGCAACTTCATGCAAAGCCTCTGTCCCGGGCAGCAGAACAGCAGGGAAAGACTCCCATAGGAGCCTGATTGTTGGGCTGAAATCCTGCTCTCCTGAGAGCAGCATATGGTACATTAGAGCTGCAAAAGCAGCCTCTGAATTTTACACAAACCTTTAGCTTTATTTCCCAGACTACATGAGCCACACTGAGGATCTGAACCTAGAAACAGGACCTTGGTATCTTAACAAGAGGTTTTGTGCACGCATGCACAGTATGCTGAAAGCAAGTTTTAAACCAGGAGCAGAAATGTGCTCCCCAACTCACTGTGCCTTTGCTACAAATGGATGCAGACAAGCACAGGACTAACAGAACTTTTTCCCACATGGCAAGCTCAGCGTGTTTCAAAGCTTCCACCAAAAAAAAAAAAAATCTAGCTCAGCTGCTATATATCATGAGAAATGGCTGGTGTGCCCAGCACACTGGCAGACTGCCTGGCTACCAGCTGTGGTCCGATTTCTAACCCTGCTAAAAACAGAGGTCTGCCAGTGGACACAGTGCCACAAAAGCTGCAGAAAACAATGCCTGCCTTTGGACGTGTCTGTGAAACTCCAGTGGTGGCCAAGGAGATGAACCCAATGCTGTGGGCAAGCCTTCAGGCAGCTGGGCTCCCTTCCCTGTGGATAGCAATGACCTGGCATCCTGGAAGCCAGTAGGAAAACTCAACCCTGGGTTCTCCCTGGAGGGCAAGAAGTTCAAAGGACTCCAAGCTGGCCTGTGGCCAGACTGAGAGGAGTGTTTAACTGGGTGCCTTTAAGATGCATTTCAAACATTCCCATAAAAATGCCATTTCCATGTAAGTCCTACACAGGCAGGCTTGCTCTGCTCCTCTCCCACTTAAGGAATGCAGCAATTATGCCCACAATGGGAGATCATCCCACTCAACAGCCAAGCTGCTCTGCTTCTGGAGGCAGCTCCCACCTCAAAATCAGCACCTGACAGGCAAACCAGAGCTGCTGGCTTTGAAAATTGAAAGGACAAGGTACACTTTAGGTGTCAGGAAGGCCAAATTACTCTTGGAATTGCTTTTGTGGGTTGATCAGCGCAGATCTGAAAGGCCAGTCTCCATGATCTCTAGGAATCTTGTGCTCTATTCCTCTCTCCTGCCCATGTAAGCACTTCCCAGGAAGCCTGTAGACACTCTTCAGATGTATTAACCCATAACTATTAACCAGCCTGGGATTTTCCAGGCCACATCTGCTGTACCCATCTCTGGGATTCAGGGATTACTGTCTGCATGTCCTGCAAGTCCTGTCTTGAAGGCAGCCTCAAGGCTTCTGTCAGAAGGCAAGGTAGTACAAACTTTTTCCTGCAGGATAGTTCATCTCTTTGCTCTTTTCTCATTAGTGTAATTTTCATATTCCTTTATCCTGTTAACAGTTCTTTTCAGGGCAAGATGCTGAGAAAAAAAATCTGTGTTGCAAAGTCAAATACACCTTGATTGTTTAGTTCCACCATGGAAGCCAATGGCACTCTTTTGCAAGCCTTTCTCAGAAGGTGCAGCTCACTTGTCTCTCCTGGAACAAACAGGAACCTTGATGAAAGTCAGGTGATTTTACCTCCAGTAAGATAAACCAGAGTGATGTCCAGCAGAGAACTACCTTCACGTGCTTTAAACAAGCATAATGTGGGATTTCTCCTTCCTCATCTTACCTTTTCTGGCATGTGTCCTCTGGGTCAGTTGCAACCTGGAGGATTATTTCTCTCTGTATTGTAGAGAAGTGCCTTTCTTTTGTTTCAGGTATTTAGAAGATTGTAGATATCTTCATAAAATGGAGATCTCACCTAGTTCATTCAGGTCTCTGGCACTGCAAAGCTGCATTACTGCAACACACTCAACTTGGGTCTAACTTAAATTTTAAAGACTGTTTTGTCAAGAATATAGTGAGGCAGTCTGACTTCTGAATAAACCACACCACTTGAGCACATTACACATGAATTACACACACATCTTACTGCTAATTCACTCCCATGCATCATCCAGCATGAAAGTCCTTAGCAACAAATTCCAGGAAAGATCTGAGTCTTAGTTATACCACTGTTCTGATGCAGCTTTCTGTGATGTAGCAGAGCTGTGTCCATAGAACAGATTCTACCTCTGGAATTCAGACATACTGGGAAAAATATCTCGCCTCAATCTGAATTCAGAATAAGATAAATAATGTCCTTCTATTCACTTACAGGCTTCTCCTTAGAATAATCTCTGAGTGGCCATTTGGAGACTGAAGGCAGCTGCTCCTGTGCCCTGCCCAGCCCTAGAGTAAAGATTGGTCCTGTCTTAACCACAGCAAAGCAAACCTCAGTTGTAAGTGTGATAGATGTCTTATAAGTCCTCCTAGCAAAACTGTAGATAATACTACCACTTGAAGCTTGATTTATTACTTGGGCTTGATCAACGCCCAGTTCAGAGGAGGTAGGAAACACAGTGTGACCTCGATGCCATTTCCCATCTTCCCCATTTTCCCTGCTCTCTGAGCAGCAATGTGTCTGCACAGGTGGTAACTGGTGCACAGCTTTTGTGCCAACACGAGCTGCAGCTCCTGACACTCCCTGGTTTGTTGCTAATGCAACAAATAGCCTTGGGAGTGCAGTATTTGTTGTGACAAGCTGGAAGAGGTCCATGCATCAGATGATGAAGTTGTTACTAGCAGGTGCAATTGTCTTTTCTGCTGAAATAGCACACTTTCTTTCCCATTTGCTCTAAATTTCTTCTCCTCCTTGACTACTTTTTAAATATTTTACAGATGTTGTACACTCGTGGCTAAGCTCTGCAACACATTTTCAGCAGTTTTGTTGAGTCTGCAATTTCAGAGTCTATATGGGGCTAGGATCAGGGTTAGAACCACTCATGCCAACACACTTTGAATGCTCTCTTGCTCCTGCAGCACAGTCTTGACATGCACAGCAAAGTCCGTGCCGAGAAAAAGCTAGACAGGCCCCCGGGAGAGGTTCATTTTGAGGACTGGAGGCCAGCACAGACCTTGGCTGAAAAACTCAGCATCCCTGAAGGAAAAAGCCTTTTTGTGTTCCATCACCTAAGCAGCACATTTCAGCCATCCTACATCGGCAAAGCACACGGTGCGAGCACAGATGTTTCAAGTTCATACGGCACCAATGCAGAGACAGAGGCACCTCCAGGCAACGTCTGGGGTCATCCAAGGGCATTGCCATGTAAGTTGTGTTCTCTCTCTACACCTGATTAACCAGGTAAGGCACGCTCACAGAGTTTCTCTCCATGAAAAGCCTGAATCCAGTGCTCTCTCTTGGCGTGGGAGGTGCTACTGCTTGGAAGGAAGCAAAAAGCAAAGTGATGGGGAATGTTCAACTAAGCAGAATTTGAGGCAGGAGTGGGAAGGTTCTGGAAAAAAATAAATGAATGGTGGTGGACACAGAAATTCTGGAGAGCTGTGGGTGGAAAGATCCTTCACTCGGTCCCTGGAACTGGAAGGGGCATGCTGGGGCTATCTATGGAGGTTTGAAGAGGTGGACCAAAATTTTCTAGTGTATGATGCAGGGCCAACTCTCTGTTGTGCCATTTCTCCAGGACTTTGGGCATGAAAGTTGCCCTCAGTTCTACCCCTGTAAAATAAAGAAACAGTGCTTGCTGTGGTGGAAGGATGCTGTCTAAATAAACACAAGAGATGTCATTTTTTGGTGTTTTTCTTTCTTTCTTTCTTTCTTTCTTTCTTTCTTTCTTTTTCTTTCTTTCTTTCTGTCTTTCTTTTTCTCTTTTTTCTTTTTCTCTTTTTTCTTTTTCTTTTTCTGTCTTTCTTTTTCTCTTTTTTCTTTTTCTCTTTTTTCTTTTTCTTTCTTTCTTTCTGTCTTTCTGTCTTTTTCTCTTTTTTCTTTTTCTTTCTTTCTGTCTTTCTGTCTTTTTCTCTTTTTTCTTTTTCTTTCTTTCTTTCTGTCTTTCTTTCTGTCTTTCTGTCTTTTTCTCTTTTTTCTTTTTCTTTCTTTCTTTCTGTCTTTTTCTCTTTTTTCTTTCTCTTTCTTTCTTTCTTTCCTTCTGTTTTTCTGTCTTTTTCTCTTTTTTTCTTTCTCTTTCTTTCTTTTCTCTTTCTCTTTCTTTTCCACTATCTCATTTTCTCCTCACTGATTTTGCAGCCCAGTTTGGCAGTGTCATCAAATGCCCAGATAACCTCGTTCAGGCAACTCAAAAGCACCCAGGGCAACCATCACTCAGACCAATCTCCATCTCCCATTCTCAAGAAGACACAGGCTCTTCTCTGTGGAGTGACGGCCCTGTCCTCCAAAATTATGACTTCCTTTGCCTCAGCTGCTGCAGCTTTTCCTTTGGAGGTTATCTCAGGCCAGCCCAAGCTTCCTTGAGGCTGGCTGAACTGACAGTAAGTGCAGAGCTTCGCAGCCCTACTGGATCAGTCCTTGAGAAGCTCAGCCTGACCCTCACTCCAGCCCTGTGATCAGTCTGTCCTGTGACTTCACCCATTCTCCCCTCCCAGAGAAACAAGTGAAGTGTCACAGACGATAAAATCCAGGAACAGTGTTAGGACAATCAAAGCCCTGCCCTTAAAAAAATAGCATTTAAAATTAACGGTAAGTAGCACATATGAATGCTTCCTTTATCTTAAATCTAAACACAGGTGCTGGTGCTCACAGTAAAAGCAAATTGTCATCCAAAACTTTTACCTCCACGATAAAAAAAATTTTGCCAATTCCAACATAAAATTGCTACTTTAATAACAAAAGTGAGGTCTTTGGATTTTCAAAATACAAACTAGGTCGCTGTGAGCTATTCAGGCACAGAAGTCACTGTTCACCAAAATAAGGACTTCTCAATCTGTATTTTAGCATCTCAGAAAGAAACTGGCCTCACAGCCAAGATGTTATTGCCTGGATCAGCATTCTAAGGGGTAAAAAAAGTAGAAAACTATACCAAATGTAAAATGTAAAATGCTGATAACTGTCAAGAAAACATGAAAAGCACAATACACAGCACACATTCACTTCAGTAATTTGAGGCTGTAGAATGGGAAATATAGTCAAAGCTAGGAACACCAAACACATGCAAAACATAATTTATATTACTAAATATACCACTGTGGTAAATGCTTATATGGCTAAAGGGGTAATGTTAAGACCCTTTATTTTGGCCAGGAGAACAATAATGAGACAGGAGTTATTCTGGTGGTGGGTCAGGATGAATGAGAATTCTTTCACTCACCACCACTCATTTTGCTCCATTCTTCCTCTCCCTCCTGGAGGCTCAATGCACTGGAGGAAGAAGATGGGGTGCAGTAGAGCAGCTGTGGCTGCAGGACCCCTGGGTTCAGCAGTGCAGGGAAAAGTAAATCCCAAAACCATCCTTTGTCCATTTCTAACTTGGATGCTGTTGGGTTTCCCTTTGGAAGCAGTGGGGGATGACTCATTGCCCACTGAATTCCCTGCACACCAGTGCTTGGACTGAAGTGCTCTGTGCACACACACAGAGTCCACAGTGAAGCATAAAGTAACCCATGGCCCTAGGAGGTTATGGAGACCACAGGGATGTCTCTCCTTCCATCCCCCAATACTCTGCAGGTTCCAGACCAGAACATAAGTTAGGGTGTGCTGCTGTCCTGATTTGCCAGTCCTCCCCGTCCACAGAAGTGTGATAAACCAGCTTTCCCAGTGCAGGGGATGGTGTCATGCTGAGCACACCTAGGTCATGCAGTGCAGAGTCCCATTAGAGATCCCTGGACCAGCTCCAAATGAGTAAAAGCATCCACAGCACATAACACAGCAGCACATAGTGATAGTAGGTCAGGTCCTAGAAGCAATAAAACCACATTAGCAGCATGTAAAACTATGCTAAGTAGCCTCTCTGGTTGTGCCCTGGAAAAAAAAAATAGCCTCCTCCAATAGCTCTTTACTGCAACTACTTACATGAGAGAGCCTGGCATTTTTGTTTGGTTTTTTTTTTTTTTAGGCTCACAGCGAAAGCTCTTGGGGCATGGGCT
This sequence comes from Myiotriccus ornatus, assembly GCA_036023395.1. Taxonomy (NCBI): domain Eukaryota; kingdom Metazoa; phylum Chordata; class Aves; order Passeriformes; family Tyrannidae; genus Myiotriccus; species Myiotriccus ornatus. The sequence goes on along the minus strand of JAYRBT010000082.1, from coordinate 4,509,511 downwards.
GCCCTTGGGCCCACTGGGATGGTGAGGGACCATATGGACCCTCAACAACTCCTGAAATCAGCCACAGAGATATACTGCTGCTCTTCAGCAGAGCTCCTTCATGCTTGGTGCGTGACTACGTGCAAGGTGCATGGGGCAAGAGGATTTGGGGAGAAGCAATGCCTCACTGGGGTTAAGGGCACTCCTTTGTCCAAAAATATGGGAACCTGACTGCTGCTGAACTGAAGAAGCAGACACTTGAATCCAAGAGGGAGGCTTAGAAAATCTCCAACCTAAAAATACTGGTCTTCCCCAATGAAGCCAGTGAAGCAAAGCTTTCCCACCAAGCCACATTTATCATTATCATTACTAATATCTATCATTATTCTCAGGGCACACAAGTAAGGTAGATGGTACTTGCAACAAGGTGCTTACAAAGAGCCTATTTTTTTTACACAGAATCTATGTTTCATCCAAGGGACACCATCCAGCAACTGATAGCAGGATGAAAGAGAACCCAGCAGAGATTGCACTTTTTGTTACATTTTTCCAGCAAATAACTGATTAAAGCTTGCATTCCAAGTACAGCTATGCTCCAGGCTTATGAAAAAATCTTCTCATTTGAAAGTCATTTTCCTCCCCTGCATCTGGGACAATCAGCAGCATGAAATAGAAAATATTAATAAATAAATATGCATCAGCCCAGAGTTCATGTTCAGTCAAAGCCAGGAGGCCTTGTGTCTCTTACTCAGGGACCCCAGCATCAGTGGGTTTGAAAGACTGAATTCTGATACTTTCAGTAAATGAAATAAAATTTCACTGCTTTGCAGGGTTTCAGTTGTGATTTGGGAAGTTATCCCTCCTCATCATAAACCTTGGTGTTCAGCTCACTGACCCAGGGCTATAGCTCACCTCCCAGCCTGGGCTTTACCACAGAGAGGACTTGTCCCGAAGCCCTGAATGTTTCAGCCCACCAAGAGTATGCTGAGGGCACTGACTGTCCCAATGATGGTGTTTTGTTGGAGCCTTCAGGTAAGGATCAAGTCAGAGAGCAGCAATTTGCTGCTTAGCTGCAGAAGAACAGTGGCTGTAGGATGATGACTCTGGTTTCGACTCTGGTAGCATTTTCCTAAGTCCCAGTTATGTGTGGGCTGTTGGCAGAAAGATAGAAGAAGTTGGCATGATATCACAACCACATTCCAATGGGGGGGGGAAAAAATTGTATTTGCAGTTACCATCATGTGACATGAGGTGGGAACACATATCAGACTTTTATGTGTTAATGGCTGTCCTTTAGTAAAAGAGGTGCATCGAGGTTTGGTGATGTGAAGCAGATCTGTTTTACTGAGGTTTTCTGCAGAGGAAGGTGTCACCCTTAATGAGATGTTGGGGACTTTTCCCTTTCCTAGTTTCCCAGCTCTCTCCAAATACCTGCTTCGTTGTCCCTCAAATCCCATGCTGGACATGTACAGTCACTCTCCCTGGACACTGAATGGCTCAGAAATTTTTCTGCCTCCTATCCTATGACGACCAGAATGTCTCATACGGGACAAAGAAATGCTGCACACACTTCACAATCCAAAATGATTTGTAAAAATAAAATAAAATAAAAAAAAAATTAAAAGAAGTCAAGAATAACACATTACTCAGGTGCCTGTGATAAAGTAGAAAGAATCAGTGAGAAAACTGCAGCTAGAGAAATTGGTGGTATTTCTAAGCGCAAGAAGTAACTTTTCAGACACATAAGGAACAAAATGTATCCTCTAAGTACCATCAGGCACAACAGCACAGAAAGGGCAGAAATGTTCAATACCTATTTCTGTTCTGTAGTGGGAAAGAAATCCATTCAATAGAGCAATAATATGCTGAGAATGACATTTTCCATTTAAGAGCGATAAAGAAGTACAAAACACACCGGTTTCTTTAGCTAGACTTCCTATATCAACAAGTCATGATAATTGAACCCAAGACAACAGACTTGGCCAAGATGTACTCTGAATATCAGTGTTGCTTTCCTAAGTACTGGGACACTGTGGTAAAGCACCACAAGAAAACGGTTGGAGCAGTATTTTATATGGATAAGCAGAAGACCCGAGTGACTGTGGGCTTCTCTGCTTTCTGGGCAAAAGAACAGAAAGCTGATGCAGGGCTTGGTTAATCAGGGCTCAGGGGACAGTGATTGGAATTGATGGGAACATTACCCTTGTAGAGCGTTGCAGTTCCGATGTCCAAAACACATATAAATTAGAAAGGTTTAGGGAAGCATCACTAAGGGCAGTTATGGGCTAGAAAACAGGCTCATAGTAAATGCTTCAGAGAGCTCAGTCATACCAAAGAAAATGGAAAGGGATTAATTAATCACTGTACCAGCACCCTTGGACAAACACAGCTAAAACATTGCTACTCCTGTCCATATTACTGAGTACTCTGCAGTCTGTCAAGGCTGATATAGAAGAAATCCAGTGGCCAGGAACTAGAACAAAAGATATATAAATTAGGTGTAAGATGCACCATTTAAAGAAAATTATTTAACCATGGTTTACCAAAGACTAAAGGGTGGAAAATCCATCCATGTAAATTCCTTTTTTCTTGACAGTATATGCTGTAGTTGAAACAATACTAATTATAAGGAGCCCTCTCCTATTCCAGAGAAAGAGTACACGAGCACAGTTTTTACTTTACAGTTTTATAATCTCTAAATTATGAGGCTGGACCTAAACTGCCTAGCCTTTTTTTTTTTTTTTGGTCCCACTACAAAAAGAACAGAGAGGCAGAAGCCAAAATTGTGTACTTGGGCTTCAAGTACACACTTCACAGTGTGCGTGGAGCTCTGTTATAAAATGTGATGGGAGGGAGCAGAAAGCTATCCAGATGAAGATAAACAGATGCAACAGCAAAAAATAAACATTACTGCAAATCTAGACAGGTTCGGGGTCCCTTGCTGCAGAAAGATGGCTCAGGTCTCTGCTCCCTTTCTGCTCCTGTGCCTGCCACAGCTCGGCTGTCGACGGGCTGCGTTACAGACAGGCGAGCGTCACCCCACGACACCACCTAATTGGCACCCAGCCTTCCAGGGAGTGGGAGATAGTCAGCCTAAAAATAGGCTGTTCTCTGTTTTGGCTCTCCCCTCCCTCCATCCCCCCGCCAAAGGCACAAGGCTGGCGGTCCGGGGAAAAACATCCAGAAAAACAGCAGCCCCTGTGGAGTGAGCTGGGAGGTGTTTTTGGAGGGGGAGAATCGGGATGGGGTGCTGTCAGGGCGATGCTGAACATGCACAGGGGTCCCTGCCTGCCCTCCTGCTACAGGGAAAGAGTGATTTGCAGCCCCTTTGGCATAGGAGATGCAATCCAAGCCCCTGGCCCCACTGGAGGTGTGGGCACAGAGCAGAACCACACACACCATGTCTGCCCTCCGGGATGGTGTGCCCAGTTAACACACTGCTGAGGAAAAGCAGCTGAGCCTGACTCTTTTGGAAGCTCCCCCAGCAGATCCCTCATTGTTCCCTTCTCAGAATCTCTCTCTGGACATCCCTTTATCCTGTGAAGGCCTTTGCTTCAACAGGCTGTGCAATTTTTGGTTCAAGGAGCCAGCATTTACAGGCAGCAAAGCATCACAGGACAGTTTTAATAGGAATTTCATTGACATGGAAGATCCTGGTAGAACTTTGATGAACACTTGAGCTTTAGTCTGACATTTAACTGCCTAAAACTCTGTATGAAGCCCAAATTAAGATATCTTGTACTCTGCTATTGATGCTTCCTTTCATATGCAGCTTTACAAAGCCCCCGAACATCAGTAACATTTCAGAAAGCACTGGTTCTGCTTTTAACTGGATATGACAAGTCAAAATCAATTAGAGATTGATCTCAATTCTGCTTTTTTTTTTTTAATTTATTTTTAGCCTGCCATTCAGTCACCAAAGTGAAGAAATGCAATCAATGAAGTGAACTTGCTTTGTAGCAAAGCCTTTGCCTAGATTATAAGATGTTTTGCAAAGTTTCTCAAGCTCCTAAAGGCAACTGTGTAAATAATGCTGCTTATTGAATTCTGCAGAGTGCTCTAACAGCAAGACTGATGGGTGGCCTAATACACTGTGTAGTTGCTATAAGCAATGATCTCCCATGCTAATCACAACTTTCACATTCATTACTGTTATAGGAACCTCCTGGAAAAAATCTTGTACTGGGGAATGATTCAAACATATGCAAAGCTAGTTGTGACTATAAAACTAGCTTTCAAACTGGCATTAGGAAGAAAATATTCAACATATTTGACATCCCATAGACCTAAATATGTGAGATGCTGCTTTTTGAGTCCTCCTCTGGGCCGCGTGGTCCTGCAAACCACAATTTAAAATGAGCGTGAAGTGATGTTGCTCTGCATTCAAGGTGAGACTCTGGTCCACTGAAGCGAGAGGAGAAAATGCCCTTGCAAGGGCATTCCTCCAGGTTGTTCCCTGGGTTGTTTCCTGTCTGGGCAGGACTTCAGGTTAATATTGGGATGGGATAAAACAACAGATGGACAGAAGTTAAGGCAGAGTTACTCCTTGGCCACCCCCAGGGACCATCACATCATAAAAACAGTGCAGCTGGCACCAGCCCCACCTTGGATAACAAACCTATCGACCCAAGGGCTGGGGGGGTGGTTGGCAGTTGTATGGCCCTGCCACTGGTCAGCAGCACTCCCTGCTTTACAAAACTGCCCAGAGCTGAGAAGCTGAAAATGAAGATGCCCAAAGGGAGTCCATGGGATGAGGAACCTCCCTGAAAGGGCTCACCCATGCAGCAGGAAACACCTTCTGCATTTTGGGGCACAAGGGCTGCTGGAATTCATAGGAACAACACTGATAGTCCCTCCAAAAGGTGTTTTAAAACACCGTCCTCCTGGTCCTGGTAAACAAACAGCCATCAAAAATATCCTCTCTAACAGAAATAAAGCTTCTTGTCTAGACCACCCACTGCAAACCAAACCAAGGCACTGGCTTGCCAATAAAATACACCATTTCCAGTGCTGAGTATGCCAATGCCTGTGTGGTCTCTGGGGCCTTGTGACCTTTTAAATTCAAAGGTAATGCTGCATGTCATTCCCTCCTGATCCTTTCCTCCTACAGGAAGCAAGGACACTGTAGAGAACTGGGCACAGCTCATTACATGCCTCTGGACTGGATCTGTCTGTGACAACCTCATGATGGTTCCCAGCTTCGCACCATAATGATTTATCTTTTGGGGTCAGAAGACCCTGTTTCTGCTCATCAAGAAAAAAGGCAGCCAGTGTGAGTGCACGCCGCTCTCCTAGCAAGATCCTTAAGAAAGGAGACTCTGTGCCACTTACCAGCTCTGAAAGCACACCTGGGCATAAACACCCTATGCAAGACACAGGGTGAAAAAAAGGCATTTTTGATCTGCAAGGATGGGAGAGGGTGGGTTTGATTTATCAGGGGAGGCAAAAGCTGTGGCAGAGCGAGGCGAGGAGGAGGAGCCCGAAGGTGGCTCTCAGCCACCTCCATGCTCCTTTGATCCCGGGGCCATGCTGGCTGCAGGCCAGTCCCTGCTGCGGGCTGTGTTAATCTGCGCTGGCCGCGGGTGCCTCCCGGGAGGCTCGGTGGCAGCTGGAGATTACCGGGGTCAGGGACACCCTCCATTTTCCCTTCCTTGCACCACTCGCAGCGATGGTCGGGGCGAGGGCTGGGGCAGAAGCAGCCACAGCCTCGCTGAAGGGACACACACAGGTCAGGGGTATCCTTGGTGCAACCCCTGCTGCCTCTCGTCCCGGTTTGCACCACCTTCTAGCTGGGCACACGAATGCCATCTGACACCACAGATATGGCAGTTCCCAGCAAAATGGGGAGTACGCAGCTGGTGGAGGTGGACATGGCGTTTTCAATGTCTTTGCTTCTTTCCTGATTTGGTTTTATATACTTTTATATATATATATACACATACATAAATAAAACATATTATATATATATATGCATAAAAATCGATATTAATCCACATCTGAATGAATATAAGTTGGGCAGCAGTGCTGATACAGTCAAACATTCCCCTTGCACACAAGGAGACTCAGATATAACAGTGCATGGGGCAGGATTAGAGCAGGAGGGCCATAGTTCTCTGGGACATCATCCCACTTTTACCTCCTTCAGTCTTTCAACAGGACCTCAGGCTCTCTCATAGCTCAAGGCACCCTTGTTCCCTGACTCCTGACACCCACTCCTCAGCATTTGGCACATGGAGACCTATTCACAACCTCCTGAAGCCAGCAGGGATCTTCAGCAGGTTTGGATCCAGCACTAAATCCATACAATGGAGCCTTCTCAGATTATTCCTAAAGGTGCTGAGATCCCAGGGCTTTGTTTTCGAGTCCCCTTTAAAACCACACAATTACAGCCTACACTTGGCATTACCTGATTTCATGGACATGGTTGGTGTAGGTGAAGCAGTGACTGGCCTGGAAACTGGACACTAAACATAAAATGCAATACAACATGGAATAGCATTAAAAATTCTGTCAATCCACATTACTGAAGTCATGTGCTGCCCTATGGAGAGCTCTGGTGGATCCACAGCTGCGTAGTATGTGGCTGGGTCACCCCAGGGCCACTTTCTTACATTACACTTTCTTGCACTCCTTGAGTCTCTCTACTGTCAATCCAGGAACATCCTTTAACAGCCCTGGCAAAACCCAAATATCTTCTAGTCCTGAACCTCTGAATCAAATTGTACAGTGAGTTCAAAAGCTAGAGGATAAGAGGGAGGCACAAGGGTAAAGCAACAGAGAAGCAGAGCAACAAAAGATGGGTTTTTGTGGCTTGTGCAACTAATGACTAAACACACAAGAAATCAGAATTTCCTGTAAAAAAAGGAATTGCACTATTATTTCCTTCTTATATTTAACAAATAAAATCCAAGCATTAGAGGGATAAAAAAGACATTACACCTGGCATAATGGTTAATTAAAAGCCATCTAAAAGACAGTTTTAGAAAATTTCAAAGAGGAAATGATGTTTCAAAGGGTAATGTCCGATCTGAAGAAGTCAAAAGGAACTTTACCTTTGGCTTCACCAGGCCCTGGATCAGGCCCTTCAGATAGTTCTGGAAATGCTCCAGGAAACTTATTTCAGATACATGTAAGCCCTGTGCTTTGCAGCTATTCAGTTATTTTCTCTGTTAGTGTTAAACTGTCCAGGGGACTTTTATGCTCGTAAACAAATCCTCCATCTCCCTTATGTCGCTTTTACATCGACACTGCATCACTGACTTCAATAAACAGCCTCCTGATTCACCCTGTTATGAGACAGTGAGCAGAATTAGGCACCAGAGATGTGTCTAAAAGCCTTGGTTTCAGATTCTGAACATCACTTAGGATAATTAATAAAAGACAACCACAGCCCAGAATATTTCAGTATTTTCAGATCATAAGCTCATATGCAGCCACTTGTCTTGTTCCCAGGAGTCTACAATCATAATTTGGGGGATTTTTTGTTTGTTTTGTTTTTATTGTTTTTTTTATTTTGAGGATCTTTTATGCCATTCTCCATATCTCTATAAAAAAACAGACAATGTGTTTTCCCAGAGTGGCATTTCTAGGTTCTTTCTGGCCTGCCCTAAGAAGCAGTTAAAAAGCAGAGATCTGCACTGGGACCTGACTACCGAGCACACAGCACACAGAGCAAGAACCCACCAGCCCAGCACTGCTCAGGTTTCACAAAACAGGGAAAACCTCAAGAAACTTTTGACAAAAAGAACGATTTTTCCTGGATGTAACAGCATATGAGGAGCAGTGCTGCGTTTCACAACTACCAGAGAAAGCAAGTTCTTCAAGCCGCCCTGTGTAGCCAGAAGGACATCTGTACACCTTGCAGGTGCTTGTTCAGGCACCGCATGGACATAACAAAACTTTTGGGGGTGGTCAAGTTTAGCAACTTCATAGAAAAGCAAACTCAGTGTAACTCATGCAAAACTTCCACAAGGGGCAAAGGAACCCAGAACCGCAGAGATTTTCCTAGGAAAGTTCCTACCCCAGTTTTACCCTCCCATGAAGGATTTGGAGCCTCAGTTCAAAACTGCCTGAATCCAGCAGGAACATGAGCACGATGGACCTACGGGAAATTTGTTCTAGAAGCACTAAAATACTTCTCGAGCTAAAGTACTACTACAGAAGTGTCATGAAAGGATGGGGCAAAGGGGAAAAGCACAGACAGGATTTATTTTGTCTTTATCTTTCCATATTCATATGATGATTCCTTTTTTTTTTTTTTCCTTTTAGCTATGACGTACGGTTTCATAACAGCTATTTACTTTTCTCTCTTTATCTAACAGCTGTCTGCTGAGAAAGATGGAAAAACAAACTAAACACGTTAAAACCAAGAGAAACTATTCATATGCAATGTATAATTGAGTGCTATATTTAAGTCTTTGTACATTATCTTTCAAATTATATTTAGTTTCAACAGGAGGGGAAAAAAATGTCCCTTACTTTCTAAAATTAGTAACAGAATTTGTATATTGTTTTCAAATACAACTGCTCTTCCTCAGAAACTTTTGCCAGGGAATAATTAATGATTGGAGACAGGGAATCTGACTAGATCAGATGTATTTTGACATTGGCCCACTAACGGTCACCTAGAGCAAAAAACGGGGGAAGTCCTCAGGGAAAGGGCTGTGTAAATCTGGATTAGCTCTGCTGGAGTCAAACAAATCGATCTGGATTTACGCCGGCAGAGCCGAGAGGAGGGTTCATCCCTCTGTTTGACGGAGGCAGGGAAGGAAAGACCTACGAGGACCTCAGCAAACCGGGGGGAACTCTGCCACGCACTGCAGCTCCGAAGGGGTCATTTCCCAAGGGACACACAACGCGCGCCGGAGCAGCCCCTGCGCTCGCATGAATGAGAACCACACGCACGCATCGAGGGAGATCAGACCTCTCGACGTGAAACACTGTTGAAAAGAGATAGAGGAGGGGACAAAAAAAAAAAAAAAAATTCTTAAGATACTTGCAGTGCTTTCCAGACCCTCTTGCTGCGGACACGGCTGGCAGTGCCTTTGGCCCCTCCAGCAGCGTGGGAGCTGCGCATAACTCGATGTCAGAGGCTGGGAATAAGGCTGGGGAGGTAGCGGAGACGATGTGCTGGGCCCCAGGGAGGGAGAGAGGGCGGCCGCGTCACGGCGTCGCACTGGCTGTACTAATATGGGGAGCAGCGACAGCCAGAAATCCTCGTCCGGAAGGAAAGGACAACCCCTGTAACACGAGAGCCGGCACGCGAAGCGGGGAGCAGGACACTCCACGGTGGGGGGCTCCGGAGGGTTTGGGGCTCCCACGGGCCGGGAGAACGGCACCGTTGGCTACATCGGATGTGGCAGGCGGGGGAGCGAGTTTTGGTGCAGGGGGGGTTCCCTTCCCCTGCAGCACTCATCTCTATTAAACGCGGCGTAATTACCCTGTTATAATCAGGCAGGTATTTCAAAGAGGCTTTAGTGCGATTTTATAATTGTGCATTATGTAACGGCCGCTAACGTGTCAGGCCTCAGACAGCACCAAGTGCCTGTCTACAGGTCAGGCTGCAGCACTTTAAAGGTGCTCCCTCCTAGCCCCGAAAGCCTCCCGCTTAACATCGCTCTCCCTAAACCTCTGCCCGCTCCTGGTGGCTACATCGCGGGGAAAAACAGAAACTTCATGGCAGAGTTTCTCCTCTTTAGGAGCTTTAAGCCGTGGTGAGGGAGCTTTTTTTATTTATCATCGCTTCTTTATAAAGTTCATGTTTTTTGGGATTTTCCAGGGGCAGTGTCTGACCTCGCACAGCCCGGCAGCAGAGATGCTCCTCAGAGGACCAAAAAGGGCTGGCAGTGGGGCATAAAATCCAAGCTGGCTCCTACAGGGGTGAATTTTTGCTCACTGGAAATAACTAGAAGTGATCCCTCTGTGGTGTCCTGTTTTGATTTCCCAGGACCAAGGTTCTGTAAACCTGAAGCCTTGATGCACACAAAGCTTGTTAAACCCAACATGCTGTAAGCCAGCCAGGCAGAGCAGTGGCATATTCAGCCACCAAGACAATAACAAAACTGTCCATTTTTGGGGGGGGAAAGTGACCATTTCATTATGATAAGAAAAAAAATCTTGGAAAAAAAGCCTTAAGAAATAATACAGTCTTTAAGAGTGGATTTGCACCTAAAAAGTTAATCTTCAATCTATCTTCAGCTAATGGGTCTTAAAAAAAAAAAATCGCCCATCGACAAGTTTTTCCACAGCTTTGTATCATATAGATCTTTTTTATTTTCTCTAAAGCCTTGAAGTCAGCAGGAAAAAACCTCAACCACAACTCACACCTCCCAAGACCCCTTCAAAACCCAAAAACCTTAGGCTTAGTGTTCACAATCAGGCTTCACGTGCCATGAATATTGAGAAAGACTCATTTCTTCCAGCACACCATAATTGTGCCCACAGTCCGCATTCAGCCACCTAACTTTTACACACTTGCAATTAAAATCAGTAAGACTTTTTAAGCATTCCATACTAATACTGGATTGGATTAAAATTAATAAAGCACAAGTTGCATATGTCTTTCAAGTGATAACTTGAATGCAGAGCAGTTTTAGCACCTTAGGAATCCAGCAAGCTTGAAAAAGAGTCTACAACCTGTTGGTAGGGCTCTCAGCATTGCAGTAAAAAGCCTCTTTGGCAGAAGTTTAGCAGAGCAGGAAAGCTCAGTTCAAACTGAGAGATTAAATAAATAATCCAGTAAAGAATGGACTTATTTTTTCCAAGGTATAAAAGAAAAACTCCGATTTTAAAATTAAATTAAAAAAGCAAAGAGAAAACTTGGAGCTTAGGAGAATTTTAATTTTTTTCTGCATGTTTTGGTCCAACATTATTATTTGATGTGTCAAATCTCTAAATTTAAAAAGCCCTTGCAATATTATGATAAAAATAAAACCCAAGCCATTCCTATCATGCAGAACTGTGATTAAAAAAGGCTTTGTTCAATACAAAGAGCAAGGACGCATGTTTTTGCCATGAAGGATAAGGAATCTTTTGACACTGATGAAAATTTTGCACACAAAAGATTCACAAGGTGACCTCCTCGTGGAAGGCCAGGCCACACCTCCTCAAAGGTGGGCGTGTGAGAAGAGAGGGAATTTTTGTCGTTCTTTTGCCATCTTTGCTGGGCATTTGGCGTTGTGAAGTCAGGCTGATAAGAAACCTGAAAGAGGGGTAGAAAGGGCGATTATAACAGCTGGTACTATGTGCATTTAACAAAACCCCTCTGTCTTGAGCCGGCTTAGGGACTGGGATATGAGAAAGAGGGTGGATGTGCCCTCTTTCTTCTCCCAAGCTGAAATCTGGGATCTCATTCACTGCAACTGAACAGCCCGGAGGTGGTACAGTAACACCATCCCAGAATGACTGGGAAATGAATAAGGAAACATAATTAACCTAAGGAAAAGAAGGTACATTTGTAAGAGCGACCAGATCACCTGCAGCTAAACTAAAAGGAAGACACCATATGTAAGATGGAGCAAAAGGATCCTCCACAACAAACTTTCTGAACTACGTGGATCTCTTCAGTGACACAAAAACTGCCAGAAGGAGAGAGGAGTTAGGGACATTCCACTTCTGGAAAAGTTTTCTTTTCCTCATTATTAGTAACTCTAATTACTTTGAAAGAAGAGCACTGAGATAAATCCTGTAGAGCCAGAAATGTGACCTGATTTTCTTCCTGATTTAGAAACTGTCACTTTGCAAGAGAAACCCAAAGAGACAGAGACAGGTCAAAGTGGGCCCATCAGTTTTGTTTGCAGAGTAAATAATAAACCAAGATCAATAGAAATATAACCAGGGTTTCCTTTTGGTAGATGTTCATAAGGCCAATCCTATTTAAAAGATAAATAAACACACGTTTATCTGAACTGTTTGCAGTCATACATGACACTGTTAAAGAGATATTCACTGTTATCAAACAGAAGTAAACCCTACTGACTTCATGGATTTTCCTACAGGCTAGATGGTGAAAGCAAGAAACGATGACAGAATTCCAAATATAAGTTGCTGTATACTTTGATTAAGGCCCTACCTCAAGACAACATGTGAACAAAAAGCAGAAAGTTCAAGTGTATATTTAAGATTGATGCTGCTTCTGTGTTACCAAGGTTTTATTTAACGGAACTTAGAAATTAGTTGTTGTCACTTTTTAACTACTAGGGCTATAATTTTCAGAAGTAATTCTTGAGGATGATGAGAAACAACTTACAAGGTAGCAATTTTCAGGAAGAACTAAGCACCTATTCTCTGAAAACAAAAGGTCTCTTCTATGTTTTTAAGCTGAGCTTCCAAAAACTAAGGCATCTAAGGTGATAACAGATGACAGCCTGTTCCTTTTGAAAAGCATGACCAGGCTTTCCAAATGACCACCAATATGTTTTAATATGCAACCCAACATGTTCTTTACTCACATGCGTACACAGAGGATTCTTTCAAGATACTAAGCAGAAAATGGTAATGAGAAAATAAACCAATTCCTATTTAATATCATAAACAGGATATTTTAAAGAAATTAAAACTAGCTATATTTCATAAATCTCCCATGCCAGTCAGGATGTCATTTCCAAACAGCAAATTTTTAAATATAATTCTGACAACACATTAAAACACCAAGAACAGAGCAACCATTCAACATTTTCCTGTAACCTGTAGAAGTCCTGGGAGGTGCTAGCTGGTGCCACAGGTGTTAGTCCATCACAGCGAGAACCAAGGCCAGTTTCTGATTCAAGCCAGGAATACAGTGCTCTCAGCTCTGTTGCAGTTTTAAAGTCTGTACCCATAAGATGTCATTCAGAGTCACAAAGTCCCGTGGTCTACATACCCCCTTCATGGTCAAGGTATTTAGGCTACATACCCAATGATGCAACCGAATACCTTTGTGAGCTCTGACGAATGATTCAGGGCATGAAACAGTATCAGTTCTCTACCACACTGTACAGAGTTCTGGCATGCTTTAAACCTGCAGGACTCCTCACAGCAAAAACTTCTTCTGTGGGAGGGCACTGGCCTTAGAATCTGACCCTTCGTGTTTGTAAAACCCTCAGAATCTCAGACAGAAGTACAAAGCTGCATTATGAATGAGTCAGAATGAGTGTCAAGATCTGAGAAAAACCATGTGACAGCACTGAACTCCAATCACGAACAAGTTAAGTAAAATATTAATCTGTGATTATTTCTGGCAATACTGTGATCTGTCTCTACCAAAGTTACATAAACTCCACTACTCAAGGCTGAAACCTTTTGGCACATTAATCTAAAAATATCACAACTTGCAGGGCAGCCTTCTATTGCTTACATGTTGAGACATTTGCCCCTAAAATACTTCTTTTTTTTTTTTTTCTAAAGAATCCTCTACTTCTGAAGCTCTCTGCCAACTGTGTTTGCCCTTTGAAAAGCCTACACCAGAATAAAAAGATATTAACAAAATCCGTGAACATCACTTCAATTCCATTCGCATCATCTCCGTCCCATTGTTGCACTGGGCTGCCCTCAACTTTGTCAGAACCAGATTGAGGCAATGCACTCAAACCAACAGAACTGACACTTTCAAAACCACCACTTTCTTGGTCCATTAGAATGAGAGGGTTTCGCTCCTCACTGCCTCCCAGCTCTGACCTTTCCAATTCTCTGCCACCAAAAGCTTATAGGATCTGCCGGATCCATCTGCGTCTCCACCTGGCCTGCTTTCCCACGCCAAAAGGAGGGATCAAATATACGTGTCTGAAAACACATCCCTGCTGTTTCTTCATACCACCATGGGGGGAACCCCCTCACCAGTTTCAGACGAGAGAAAGCCTCCAAGACCACTTCTGCCAAACCCTGAAATCCTGGGAAATTGCAGCAAAATGAACTTCAGCACCTTGGACAGGACACACAGACAGAAAATCGCCGAAATCAGCTCACTGGCCCCGAAAATGTTGAGCCTGTACATGACCCTCTAGGACACATCTGCGGGCCTGTTTATTTTTAGTATTGACAAATCCTCTTTGAATCACCGCGTTTATTCCACCATCCGCTCTGTGTTTTGGGAAGAGCTGCTCTCCAGCCCAGCAGTAGGAGAAATTGGGGCCACCAGCCCCAGATCCAATGCCCGTCTGCAGGATCAGCCACTGCCCCAGTTGTGACTGGGTAAGCTTGGCTCAAGCACTCACAAAGCTCAGCTCATCCTTCCCAGGCAAAACAAGACCTGTTGCTGTAGGTGTGCCTGGCTTGCATGTTTCTCCGCTTTCTAGAGGGTCATCCCCACCTCCTCACCCAAATCTCAAAAAGAAAAAAAAAAAAAAAAGGAAAAAAAAGAAAAAGGAAGAAAAAAAAGGTCTGATTTATTCCCACTACAGCCACACTTCGGTTGCGTAAGTTTTGCTTTAATTTAGCTTTCGTTCTCTCTCACAGTTCCCTCAGTATTCATTGTTCCCCTCAGGGTTGCCTCGATAAAATTATGATCACCTTGCCGGAGTGCAGCACAGCTCTCCCCAGTTTTCCTTTATTTACATAAGCCAAGTCCAGTTTTTAATTTGTGCCTGTAAAAACTCGAAATATTTTAGGCAGAGGTGTACTATAAAGAGCTTTGAGGTGTGCGGTGCCATTAAGATACATACTTAAAATATGTCAGTTCTTACAACAAGCAATACCAGTAATATTCTCACGATACAGAAGAATGATACATTTTCCCTGCCACCGCAGAAATACCTATTCTAGTTCGTTTCTTCCCTTCACAACCTGCCACGAAATTTCCACTCCAACACATCTGTTACCACATAACATTAAACGAACAATTTGCAGATTATTTTCTCTGCTGTTTGTTCTTCCCGGCACTTCTGCGTGCGGAAGAGAGATGGAAACCAGATCGATTCTCTGCCAGAATTACCTTTAAACAGCAATGTATATATACAAATATATATATATCCTCTGCTTTTACAGCTCAACGCAAGCTTTCCTGCGCCAACTTCGCTCTCCTCCAGCCCCCGGTACCTCTCTGCCGCCCTGCTCGGACGGGACGGTCGCGGTGCTCCTCTCGCTTCGAGGGAAAGTTTGGGGAAGGGAAAATCCCGGCACTACCAATTCCTCCTCCGCGACACGCTCGGAACCTGGCGTCTTTTCCGTTTCTTTCTTTATCCCCCCCCCTCTCTCCCCCTTTTATTATTATTTTATTAACACGCAAACAACAAAACAAACAAACAAACAAAAAAAAAAAAAGAGAGAGAAAAAAAAACTTACATTGGTTTATTTAATTTTTCCTGCTAAACCAAGAGTCCCAGAGCCACTTCATTGTATCCACAGAGTTTTTAGTCCCCGAGCGGCCCCGTCCCGCGGGAAGGAAGCGCCCGGCTGCCGGGCGCGGAGCGCGCTGCCCGCCCGCCGCGGAGCGCTCATGGCTCGGAGCCGCCGCGCCGTCTGTGCCGCTGCCGCCGGAGCGGAGCGGAGCCAGCGGAGCCCCGGCCGGGCGGGCGGGCGGCGGGGAG
>JAYRBT010000082.1:4479593-4493932 GCA_036023395.1 Myiotriccus ornatus | reverse complement strand
ATGGTGAGGGAGAAAGGCGCAGAATGGGGAGGGAGGCAGGGGGGTGCGGAGGAAGGACAGGCAGGGGTAAGGGGTGGGGAGGGAGAAACGGCGGCAAAGAAAAGGGCTGGGAGGAAGGGAGGAATAGGGAAGAGAAGCATGGAAAAGGCAGCGGGAAGTGGGACGAGGGAAGGCTAGAATCATAGACTTGTTTGGTTTGTAAAATACCCCTTAGATCATCATGACCAACAGTTAAGTCAGCACAGCCAAATCCACCACTACACCGTGTCCCTAAGTGCTACGTAATCTACATGCTCTAGGGTGGAAGAAGGACGAGAGGAGCTGGTAATAAGGGAGGGATAGGGAAGAAAAGGATGGAAAAGGCAGTGGGAAGCAGGATGAGGGAGGGCTAGAATCACAGACTTGTTTAATTTGTAAAATACCCCTGAGATCATCCAGTCCAACCATTAAGCCAGCACAGCCATGTCCACCACTAAACCATGTCCCCAGGTGCTACATCTACATGCTCTAGGGAGCAAGATGGGATGGAAGTGACTGGAGGGAAAGGTGAGAGGGGAAAGGAGGGAGGATGAAGCTGCGATGGAAGTTGGGAGTTGCCATGGTGAGTTTGGAGAGAGGGTGCAATCAGGGCCAAGGGTTCACAGGGTAGAGGAGAGGCAGTGGGGAACAGGACAAAGCAAGGGGTGCCTGAGCACACAGAGGAAGGGGGCAAGTGTGAACAGTGGCAAAGCTGGACCCTCTGATCACTCACAGGCAATCAAACCCAGCTCCTCCTGCAGCTGACTGTCCCAGTGCCTCAAGACTTCAGGAAGAGATGCCTGGATCATGCTTACAGGGCAGCAACTCCAATGGCTAGGAACAGCAGCTTTCACCAAAAATAAGCAGGCCAGCAATGACTGGGAAGATCATAGCTGGCTGGCTGTGGGTGAAGAGAGGAGTGGCAAGAATTTGCTGGAAATATTGAAGTATTCAGGGTAGTAAAAGTGCAAGAAACTTCTGAAAAACTGCAAAAGACCCTCAAGTTACTGTGTGAGGTAAAATAGGATGTACAGGGGAGATGGGCGTTGCTTTTCTGCCTCGATGGTGTGCTGGAAAGTGGCTTTTGCCTCTGTGGAAAGAGAGTCTGGAGTTGTAACAAACACTCCTGTGAAAGCAGCTCAGGGTTTGGTAGTGACCAAGCAAAGCAAGTGCTGGGAAATGAGCAGATCATGTAGAGAGAAAACTGATGGGCTGCAGTGGATCTGGGAATGTGGGTAGAGAGCAGGGCTCCATTCAAGGACAAGCTTATGCTCAAGGAAATTATCAAGTGGGGGATTCAAAATGAACAAAGATGCAGAATTGGAAATGCAGGAAATGAAGAAATGTATCATAGGGAAGAGATGGGTGAGGAAGAAGAGAGAAGGAGCTGAGAAGGGAGAGTAGAGGTTAGAGACTGGAAAACAAAGACTACAAACAAAGAGAGATGGAGGGGAATGAAGACTAAGAAAGGCAGAGAAGAGTGGAGCTTTCCCTGTGGGAAAAGAGCCTGTGAAAGCCTAGAGTAGCACAAAATGATGTGCAAGGCAGGAGGTAAAGGGAGATAAATCCTCAGGGATTTAAGCTCTCATCATGGGGCTGAATGGTGCATGCACAAAAGGAAGCAGGTTCTCATGAGGGCCCAAAGAGATCAGGGTGAGCACATCTTCAATGCCAGAAAGTCAGATTGTGAGTCCTTGGCATCTCCATCCCTGTTTTTGAACTCCAGCCACTGTGCTATCATGTCTCTACAGGACATCTCCAACTTACAAGAGGAACAACACTTTTTCAGCAATGTTTAATGATTTCCAGCATAATTTTAAGTTCAGTCAAAACAAGAATTCACACCAGAGTGAAAGTACAGCGTAGGGATAGTTGCTGGGGGCACACTGCTCATCACAGCAGCAGAGCTCCAGTGGAAATGCTCCACACTGGGGTGGCCATGGCATGCTCCCACCTCACCAGTGCTCTCAGCACCCAGAAACACTCCCAACCCTTGGGCAGCAGAGCCATCACTGGGGGGGTGCTCAGACCTGCAGAAACTCCTACCATGGAGCTGTGCCCTACGTCACCTCCATAAAATGGTGTTTCTTCCCCCAGACAGCTAAAAAAAAATATCATGAGATAGTTGAGCTTGTGCAGAGAGAGGACATGTGAACCTACTGCTTCTTCTTATGAAGAAGGAGTTATTTTAATGGTTCGACTCAATGATCTTAGAGGTCTTTTCTAACCTTAATGAGTCTATGATTCATAGACTGGGTCATACTGCTCTCTGTGCGGATTACATGTGAAGATGTGTGTTTTGGGGCTGAACTATGTGTTTGAGGGAATTTTTATTTTATTATTTATATAATATTATATATTATATGCTCACCCACCTGTACTTTCACAGACCAGAAGTTTTGTTTCTGCAGGCTGATGTTACACAGATACTGCTGGAAATTCAGGAATTCCAGGAGGAAAGGACCATGGCAGCTAAAAGAAAATATTAAAATATTTATTTTCCATATTCTCTTCCATATGATTCTTGCTCTACTCACAGTCCATGAATGAAGGTCCTCTGTCCTCCCTTCTTCCTTTAGAATCACATTAGCAGTGATCCCAAGGCTGAGAGCCAGCAGCATCTCAGTGTCACAGATTTAGCAGCACAGCAAGGGAGAGAAGGAGAAAGCCACAAACTTTCACTTCATGTCCCAACCACTGATCCTGAATCATTTCTTGCCTCATTTTTGCAGCCTCTAAGAGATAATTCTTCTGTAAATTTTCGAATCCACTCCTTTTTTTTACAGAGGGAGAAAACGTTGTTAAACCCCGTTGAAACACCAGGATGACCCATCTGTTTCATGTGTCTTTACAAATACAGAAATTATTCATAATACTAGAAAATCCTAAATCCTGTGGTAATGAAATCAGCTCAGTCTGAACTCAGATTATAGAAAAAAACAGAGCAATATTTACAAAGGAAATAAATCATATTAATAAAAGGTAGGCAGGAGTACAGGACCAGAAAGATACCCGCCAAATTTATTCCATAGCAGGAGCAAGACTGAGGGGGTTCTTCCATTTCCTGTCCCCCAAAAAAGAACCTTTTCCCCCAGTTTTCAAATAGGTACATGGTATTTGGGTTTTTCTTTTTAAATTACCTCCCTTTGAGCATCCCTTCAGAAGGTACAGAAATGTAAGCCAGAGACATGCACTGAAGGCAGCACTTCCCAGGTGGGCTCTGGATCTCTCCGGCTCCAAATCACACAGTAATTGGGGAACATCCTTGGCACAGAATCAACTCCTAATGCAAACACTAATCATAAGGCAGCCACGTTAATTGGAACCCTATAGACAGGCTGATCAGAGAGAGGAAAATTGATTAAACCTACCCTGCCTTGCCAAAGTCTTTCTTTCTGCAAGAAGCATTCAGGTAATGCTGGCTTGCTGAATGTCTGAAGAAGTTCAGGCAAGTCAGCTAAAACCTGTAAACGTGCGTGTCAGATGGAAGTAAGAGCCAGGAGCAAAATAAATACTATGGGGGAGATCAGTTGGTGTCATCTTTCAATTCACTTCTCTCCAAAACATACCTTCCCCCTTCCCCCCCCCAAAGCAATCACTACAATCTTAAAGGGACTGTAGACAGCAATACTGGTTTCAAAGATCCATTTATTCTCCCAAAGATGTTCATAAATCCTTTCTTTTAGCCTTTGTCTCTACACATTTGTCAGTGCCTTTTAAGAAGACAAAGAAACTGAAAAATCTGAAGTTCTTGAAAGTCTGAGTTTGGAGAAGTTTTTGTTTAAAAAAAAGCTGCTTTAGCAGCACTTTCCTTGCAGAACTTCAGTTGGCAAAAAGGAAGGAAAAAAAGTATTATTCTTCAAATTTGAAAGGTTTCTCCATGCCCTCCCACCCTGCTAGTGCTCAAGTGGAGTGCTTTTGCTTTTCACAGACCCCAGCTTTTTATAAACCCTTTTACTACCTGGGATAAGTGCTGTGAGAAGCTCCTTCAGCACATGAGCCTGTCACACACAAAACTCAATTTAGGCAATACTTCCCTCTACTGGGAAAATAAAATACTGCCATTTGTTTTAATTCCCTTTGAAATAGAGGGAAAGACCAGGATAAGAAGGGTTTTCCTATGATGGGAGATTGAGGGTATGTGGGATGAAGAAAGGGCAATCACCAAAACGTTACTCTTTTATTAACCAGGCAAAAGGGTTTGGGCCATCCTGTATTTACTCCCTTCAAGGCCTCCCACAAGCTCCCTTCCCTGATGACTTCCCAGCCCCACTGCAAGGAAATAAAGCAAACCAGCAGGGCTGGGACCTCTCCCCACATCCCTTTTCCCCCCCTCCCCTCCATGCCACAGAAAGCACAAGATTAACCCCCTATGCCAAACCCCTACAGGAACCCCGTGCTGAATCACATCAGGGATGATGCTAAAACTCCATTGTATAACCCTGTCCAGCATCTGGGCTTATTCCTTCCTCTGCAATGAGAGCCCTGATTTCTTCTCACCCCCACTCTTCAATTTCAATAAGCAAAGAGACCCTGACACAAACCCAGCTGCTGTGTCAGGATACATCTGTATCAGTCTTCAGCTGCCATCTTTTAATTAAGTGTATCATCCTCATGGAGCATCTCTCATCAAGCATCCGTGAGGAAATCCTGTAACGCCTGGATAAATTGCTACATTTGTTCAATCAGACTCAAAGATATAATCCTAAAGTGAGCTAATCTAATTTAATGGGGGAAAAGGAATATTACAGGCAGGCAGTGCCTCTGTCAACGACTGTGTCCAAGTGTGAAGAAAGCATTCAGGGCTCTGATAGACATAACAGCTCACATCATTAAAGCAAAATTAATTTTCATCTCCCTGAAATGGCTCGCCCCTCAGTCCCTCCAAAATTAGGCCACTTTATGTCACACCAGAAGGCAGCTGTCTTTTAATTTAGAAGGCAAGGGAGGTTATGCTGGGCTGGGTTGAACTGAGAGCCATTACCATGCTTTTGCCACCTGTGGACAGCACAAATATTTGGTCATTAGGCAGTTCAGAGAGCAGGGAAACACACCTTAACTAAGTGGGGAAAGCACTTAGTGGGGTTCAGTGATTAGCAGTGTCAGAAAGGCAGAGCTTGGGTTTCAGCAAAGCCTCCTGTTCTATTTGGAGGAAGCAAGCAAAGTTAGCCAAGCTCTCCCGCTTTTCCTAGATTAGGTAAAACCTCCTACTAAGAGCTGGTCACACACTGAGCCTTTGCAAACTGTAAAATAAAAATATATTCCCTCTCTTGGTTTTGGGGTTTTTTTTGGGGTTTGGTTTGGGTTTTTTTTGTCAAAAGCACCCATTCACAACACCAAAACTGCTTTACCCCTGCAGCCTCTCCAGCAGAGGATACTGTCTTCTGTTCAGTAGCTCTGAGGGACATCAAGGCTTATCCCACAGAGGGAACCAAGAGAGCTCCAAGGTGCAGCTGGACCATGGATGCCCCCGGGAGATGTTTTAAGGAGGGTGAAATCTAAACTTTGCCAAGCTCAGCGGGAGTTTCGGCTGTGATTTCCGTAGGGAAACACTTCAAAACAGACCAGTGAAAGGTTAAGCATTTTTAGAAAAGATTTCCACATCAAAACTAACAACAACAACAACAAAAATAATAATCTCAGAGTCAGAGAAAGTTGGTTGATTGATTGGTTTCAGTCAAACACTACCTGCAGTTAGAAACAAGCCTTGACAAACATCTCTGAGGCAAAACTGACAAGAAAATCCCCACAAGGACTGCAGGGAAATTCCAAGTGATAATTTTCTGCATTTAGTAACCCAGACCCTCTCCTTTCTTTCACTGCAGTCCATCATGCCCTCCCTCCTCCATTTTAACACTAATTAAAGGCAAACTTTCTTCCACTACATTAACTTAACATTTTACATGAGTCATGAACCATTTCCTTTTTATTTTTTAATTTGAATCTCCTAATTAATTGTAATGCCTATTAGTTTGTATTCAAACTCTGCCATTTCAGCTTCCTGGAAGTGCTTGGGGTAGAAAGACCCAATGTAACTATGCAATAATGACCACAATGTCTTTAAGCACAGAAATAATGCTGTGGACTTCCTTGGGACTGCTCTAGGCCTATTGATGCTCACATGGGTCAGATCTCAGGGAAATTGTGGTCACAAGTGGTTAAATGGCTCAGAATTTCTGATAAAAGCTTGACAAATCTGGAGCAAATTAAACTGAGTTGTTCTCCTGTTCCTTTTTTTGTAGCCCTTCCTGTAAGGTTTCTGCATCATCTTTGTCCTTCAGTGCCCTTTCTCCAGTGCTTCTCAATGATCTTTTCATCCTTCTATTAAGTTGCAAATCCAGGGGTTATAGTCTACTCACAGTTTTGAGTACTCATTTTATTTGCAAGAGTCTCCAGCGCAGCTGACGACCTTGTTCTGGTCACTTTTCCCCAAACTCGCTTCTTCATCCATTTCCGAAACAAGTCTACTGCAACAGCACAGAGATGTGACAATAGAGTATTTTCTTCTGAGAAGAGGAAAAGATGACCATGCTTGGAAGATGACCAAGCTGGGTTAATGGTTGGACTCCATGATCTTCAGGTTTTGTCCAACAAAAATGATTCAGTGGTTCTGTGACTGAGTTCAGAAAATGTCATCAATACTTTTTCAACATTTTCAAGATGATCAGCTTAAGAAGCCCCAAGTGAACATGAGGCCTTACCTCAAGCTCCTTTGATATGAAACTTTTAACCTGACACTGCAAAGAACCATTTAGGTTGGAAAAGACCTCTAAGATCATCAAGTCCAGCCTTTAATCTAGTACTACCCAGGCCACCACTAAACCCCAAAGTGCCATATCCCCATCTTTTTTTTAACCCTTCCAAAAGATGTGACTTCACCACTTCCTCTGGGCAATCTGCCTGAGTGATCTTTCTGTGAAGAAATTTCTCCTAATATCCAATCTAAACCTTCTCTGATGCAATGTGAGGCCATTTTCTCATCCTACTGCTTGCTATCTGGGAGAGGACACTGGTCCCCACCTGTCTGCAACCCCTTTTAAGGCAGATGTAGAGAGCAATAAGTTCTCCCCAGAGCTGTTTTTTTCCAGGCTAAGCAACCCAGCTCCCTCAGCTGCTCCCAATTAGATTTGTGCTCCAGACCCTTCCCCAGCTCTACTGCCCTTCTCTGGACACACTCCTGCACCTCAATGTCTTTCTTGTAGCGAGGGGCCCAAAACTGAACACAGGATTCGAGGTGCAGCCTCACCAGTGCTGGGAAGGAGTGGACAATACCCCAGAATGCTGTGCAGCCTTTCAGAGGGACCTCTCAGGTTGGAGAGATGGGCAGAGGAGAACTGCCTGAAGTTCAAGAAAGGCGAGTGCAGGGTCCTGCACCTGGGGAGGAATAACCCCTGGCACCAGAACCTGCTGGAAAGCAGCTCTGCATTCCAGGCCTGCCAAGAAGAACCTGGGGGTCCTGGTGGACAACAAATGGTCCATGAGACAGCAGTGGGCCCCGAGGGCCAGTGGTATTCTGGGATGCATTAGGAAGAGTATGGCCAGCAGGTCAAGAGGAGGTAATCCTGCGCCTCTACTCAGCCCTTGTGAGGCACATCTGGAGTGCTGTGCCTAGTTCCGGGCTCCTCAGGACAGGAGGGATGGAGCTGCTGGAGCAAGTTCAGCAGAAGCTATGAAGTGAAGGAATTGGAGCATCTCTCTCAAGAGGACAGGCTGAGGGAGCTGGTCTTGTTCAGCCTTGAAAAAAGATG
This sequence comes from Myiotriccus ornatus, assembly GCA_036023395.1. Classification (NCBI taxonomy): domain Eukaryota; kingdom Metazoa; phylum Chordata; class Aves; order Passeriformes; family Tyrannidae; genus Myiotriccus; species Myiotriccus ornatus. Next base: position 4,486,166 of record JAYRBT010000082.1, on the reverse strand, counting down.
ACTGAGAGGGGACCTCACCAATGTATATCAGCAACTGAAGGGAGGGTGTCAGGAGGATGCAGCCAGACTCTTCTTGGTAGTGCCAAGAGATGCTTTCTCATGCAAACCTCCACCTTTGAGTGAATGTAACACAACTAAAAATAATTACTAAATATATGTATGTCATGATTTAAACCCAGACAGCAACGAAGTCCTACACAGCTACTTACTTACTCCCCCACCAGTGGCATCAAGGAGAGAACTGGGAGAATAAAAGTGAGACAGCTCATGAGTTAAGAACAGTTTAATAGGTAAAGCAAAATCCACATATACAAGAAGAGCAAAACAAGGGATTCATTCAACAATTCCCATGGGAAGGTAGGTGTTCAGCCGTCCCCAGGACAGCAGGGCTCCATCACACATGATGGCCACTTGGGAAGACAAACGCCATCACTCTGAATGTCCCCCATTTATTCCTTCTTCCCTCAACTCTAAAAAACTGCACATGATGTCACATGGCCCCACATATCCCTTTGATCAGTTTGAATCAGCTATCCTGGCTGTGTCCTCTCCCAGCCTCCCATATACCCCTGGACGCTTTACCAGCATGGGAGCTTGAGAAGCAGAATAGACCTTGGCTGTGTTAAAACACTGCTCAGCAATAGCAAAAATGCATCTGTATTATCAGCCCTATGTTCAGCACAAACCCAAAACACAACCCCATACTAAAAATTAACTCTACCCCAGCCAAACCCACCACGTACCACCCCTTATTCCACACCATTTGTGTTGTGGTCAGATCACAGACTGTCCAACAGCTCGTTGACCACCAACTCCCTGCCATCCTTCAGTACAACACACAGATGTCACTCCCTTACTCTATGCACCACAAAGTCCTTTGTGTTCATTTAGTCCGTGACTTTGGTGTGTTGCACTGAGTTACTGGGCACCAAAGTCAGCTCACATTGGGTCACTCTTCTCTTGCACTACTCCTTTTAATGCCTTTCCTCCGTTGGTTCATGTGGTTCCTGTTATAGTAATTCCTGTAACATACGACTCAAATAATGGCTGGCAATAATTTGAAGGCACATCCATTATGATCTCTAGCCCTGGTCCTTTTGGGACAGGTTATAGGGTTTAACATTGCAATGAACTCCTCCCCTCATCCCCAGCGTGGTCAACAGCAAGGGGTTCCTGTTAAGAGTCCACATCACAGTCCTCCTTGGCTGCAGGGGCACAGCTGCCTCACCATCACCTTCACCACAGATTTCAGGGGCATCTCTGCTTTCCCTGCTCCAGCACAGGGTCCCACCCATGGGAAACAGTTCTCCACAAGCTTCTCCAATGTGGGTCCTTCCCATAGGCTGCAGTTCTTCACAAACTGCTCCAGCATGGGTCCCTCATAGGATCACAGTCTCCTTCAGGCATCAACTTGATCCACCATGAGGTCCTCCTTGGGCTGCAGGTGGATATCTCCTCCCTCATGGACTCATCCGCCGTTCACAGTCCCTTTGACTGGAGTTCATGCTGGAGTTCCAGCCTGTCCAGTTCAGCAGTGGTGCCCAGGCCATCTGCTAGCCCAGGCACATCATTGTGGCTGTTATGGAAATGTGCCCAGGCACAGCAGAGCGAGGTGATCAGCACTACAGAGAGCAGCAAAGGCAGCCACTGACAAGCACTAGACTAGTACAGTCAGGCAGATGGGCCCCATGGCAAGAACAGGAGCCTGATAATTAATATCTAGATAGTAATAACAGCTATTAAATTGACCTAGAACATTTCAATCAAATCTCTCATTTTCTCTAACCGTTCTAGCCCCGCACTGGGCACCAAAAACATCTGTCATGGTTTAATCCCAGACAGCAACTAAGCACCAGACAGCCACTCCCTCACTCCCCCACCAGCAGGATCAGGGAGAGAAGCAGAAGAGAAAAAACTCATGGGTGGAGAAAAAGTTTAAAAGGGAAAACAAAAGCCACATACACAAGCCAAGCAAAACAAGGAATTCATTCAACACTTCCCATGGGCAGGTGGGTGTTCAGGCATCTCCAGGACAGCAGGTCTCTATCACACATGATGGTGACACAGAAATGCCATTACTCCAAACATCCTCCCTGCTTCTTCCCCAGCACTTTATGTACTGAGCACAATGTCATGTGGTGTGGAATATCCCTTTGGTCAGATGGGTCAGCCGTCCAGGCTGTATCTCCTCCCAACTTCTCATGCACCCCCAGTCCCCTCACCAGTGTGTGTCAACAGAGGAAGCAGAAAAGGCCTTCATGCTGTGCAGGTGCTGCTCAGCAACAGCAAAATCATCTCTGTATTATCAGCACTGTGTTCAGCATAGTTACTGTGAAGAAAATCGACTCTACCTGAGCTAAAACCAGCACAATGCCCCAGCTACGTCTTTTGCCTTAGTGAAGAAGAGCCAAGCACTGACCATCACACGTCTTTTGGCTTTCCCTTTCTCACCTTGGTCTGTTTGCCAGCACTCTGCAAGTTTCTCACCCCTCTCCTGCTTACTCCCACTTCCATCTTTATACTTCTATCAGATTCAGCCACCAGTATCCCCCTTACCCTCATTTCTGCAGAAAGCAATTTTAGATCAAGCTAGATCTGAGACAAAGCCAGAACCTCTACAAGAGGAACCTCCAACATAAGTCACTTGTAACCCTAATGTCATTGATGAGCCTGCCCAGGACCAAGAAAGAGCAGGATGAGGAGAGCATTCAATCAGGACCTGGCAGATAATGCAGCAGGCTCAACTGCCTATCAAGAAAAGTTAAGTGAAGTCACTGGGGTCTCCAAGCATCCAAAAATCCAACCTGTTAAAAATGGAGGAATCTTTCAAATATTTCTGTTTTACCTCTTTGGAGAAAATTTTATACAAACCTGTAACTACTCAAGGTCATCAGCTTTTCATATTTCATCCTTAATGCTATATCCTACCTATGACAAATGAAGCCCTTAAGGACCACATGCCCTTGACTGGAAAACTCACATTAAAGCCCATCAATGCACACACTGAACCACCACATTTTGCTTTCCCAGCTGACCCCTGTGAGTGCAGGAGCAGACCCTGCCTGGATACTGAATGCTCTCCTCAGCATCTAGGAAAGTTCACCTTTTTTCCCCCCTCCACAGTGTTTAAGTGCTCTCTCAGAGAGAGGGTTTAGGGGGTTTTATTTATTCTTTCGTCTATTCTCAAGCATTGATTTGGGAGTGACTTTAAATGGGATAGGACTGGGGCTTCTGCCAGGCTTTTGAGGGGAATTGCTGTTCTCAACACAAAAACAGCCACCCACGGGCAGTAACCCACAATCCTAACAATTGACTTGGGCCTCCAAAAGAGTTGGAAGGCTTCAAGAGCAGCCCCTCTTTGTGGGCATTCAGGAGTCCAACATTGAAAATGGATGCTGGAGAAGCTCTTTCTACCACCTGTTACTCATCATACTTTGCTTTCTCTAACTGACTTTTACTTCTTAGCCCTTTCTGTACTCTTGCTCATATTAAAAAAAAAAATACACCAAAACAAAAGCTAGTTTCTACAGATGACTTAAAGTGAAGCAAAAGTTGAAGAGTAAACATAGGTAAGACAAAGGCACAAACTTCAGAATGCAGTGAGAGATTGCATCACTTTCTCTTACAAATGGGGTCACCATTTTACTACTTCTGTACCACACATAGACACACATAAATTACTCATGTCAGTCCTGGCACAAAAACATACCATCCCGCCAGAGGGAGTCTCCTTTTGCACCTCAGAGCATCCAATACAGAGACAAGTGCAACACTGAAACGCAGCTCATAAAACAGGTGAGCAAATGGAGTCACTTCTTCAGAAAAAAAACCCAATCAACTGGGATAAACTCTCCAAGTACACATACATGGAAAGCCTGACTGGAACAACAGCCCCAGCAAAAACTTCTCTAAAAAAACCCGGAGCAAATATACCTGTAGCTGCACCACCACCTCATTAGACAGGGAGGCCACCACTAGTTTAGGGCAATGACTCAAAACTACAACAAGCCCCAAACCCACCTCCCTTAGCATAGGCACTCATCTCCTGTCTTAATTGTTGTTCCCTGATTGCTTATCCCTTGCAGCTGTCTCGTGATGGGTGAATGTGTTAACCCTTTCTTTGCCACATCCAGTGAAATTTCTGACAGTTGGTTCCTGCTCTTCAGTTCCAAGGAGATGAGACTTGGCTGCCCCCCATCATGGCTATACTGACCACGGCAAACCTCAGCTCTTACTGGTTTGTCAGATACAGGAAGGTGTTGACAAGAGTCAAAAGATTTTATGATAGTTGAGGAAATTCCTGGGTGAGAGGCTTTAGGAGTTCCTTCCTATCACATTAAAATAATAAATACAGAGGTGATCATGAATAAAATTTTCATTGAAGGTACTAAATAAATTTTTAATGTAGCATTAAAGGTGTGAAAGGCATTGAAGTCAAGGTAATTTAAACAAAGAGGTAACCTTGTGATTTTAAGTGTAAGGCTGATTAATTGAGAAACAAGTTACCAGGTGTCAGATAGTCTCCTTGATGTCTTCGGGTCAAGAGCACTAAGCCCAGTGGAACAAATTAGTCAAATTCAGCAAACCCCACCTGTAAGACATTTGGCAGCATTTAGACCTGCCTTGCCAGTTCCTTTCAGTGGCAACATGACATAGTTGTAATAGAGCAACCTGCACTAAGATCACTCAGTTGGTTTGTGCTCATACTACCCAAAAGCAGACCCTCTGGATCTACTTTTTAAATCAGTTTGCACAAACCTTAGTGCTGTATTTGTCCAACAAGGTTTTGCATTTCTTCGCCTGCAATTATTTGAACACTTGTGCTGCACTTGACTTGTGAGTGTGCCTGCTCTGCTGCACCCTACACCCTCCTGCAAATGTTACTTGCCTTTGTGTCAGGAAAATATCTTTCCACTTTCTGGTACTGCTGTCCTAGCACATATGAAGTGTCAGTTAGGGACCATTTCCCTTGATGGAATTAGCAAACATGTATTTGAGAATTGGATTTTGCCATTCTGGAGCAACTTGTGCCCTCAGACCAATAGGTTATGGATGACACATTTTCCAGATGCATTTTCCAGCTTTCCTCTGTGCAAGAGGCCTGGCCCTTAGCCATGGGATCAGGGCAAGATTCCAGAGGGAAAACTTGCTGCCCAGAAGCTATAAACAGCACCCTCCTATAGACTTTGGAGGAGGGTGGATGATGCATAGTCTATTCAAAATAAGAGTTGAGCAGTGCTCTGGTTTAACCCTCACTGACATTTATTCTCCTCTCAAGAACAGCCACATCTCTTCACTTCCAGAATTAAGCAAGCTAGATTTACAGATTTCTTTCTAAAAACTTCTAAAAATTCCCTGTCTATTGTAGAAACCCTTTAGTTCTGCTTTGCTTCATAGGGATCTTTCTTAGGCATCATGTTCCAGTGTGTGCAGGGGTGCAGTTGCAGCCTCACCTGCGCCTTCCAATTGCGACAGCACAACCTGCCCTCCACGGGCTGTGTCTCAGCTCACAGGTTTTCATTTGCGTTTCTCTGTCTCATGTTTGCATCCTGTTACACATCCCAACCATTCTGTTTCAGTAAATGATCCAGGTGCTCACGGTGCTCTGCTGTTTCCATCACCTGGAAGCAAACTGGTCCCCATTTGGCCCCCAGCAGAGCATTTCACACTCTGCCCTTTTACATTCTCTGAGAACACAAGGGGATAAGATCCTACACATTCCTCTTTCTTAGTAAATAGAATTCAAATGTATTTTATTCAATATTCCACTTTCCTACAAATCTTTTACTATTTTCTCTCCAAAATGTGTCCCTCAGCACTGCAATATACTTAATTCAGATTAGAAGTCTCTGCTTCAATTGCTTGTTACCACCTTTTCAAATACAAGTATTACATTTAGGTTGGATTTTGTGGATTTTTTCCTTTCCTGCCACCTTTCCTGATTTGACAGGTTCTCACAACATCCTTACGGAGAGATCTGCAGGTTCATGTGCCAGTTCTCAACTGGTTTTTTGAAAAGGGGTTATTCTGGATGCCACCTGCATTGTTTTAATTCACTTCTGTGTCCATCCATGGATGTACTTGCATTTCCATTCAAACTTTTTTGTCAGCCAAGGAAAATACAATCCCACATTGTCTATAGTCTTCACTAAAAATGAAGGAGCTTACCTGATGTTTATCATATATAGACAGAGATAAACTTTAACCCTAAAGCTGTCCAAAACCTCATCCCTGCCCCATTTTAAACCAAACTCACACCTTCTTTAGTTTTTCTTCTTCTTTCGTATGTAACCAATGACTTGTTTCAGCTGCCTACTCATGGTCTAATTCACTTTTGCTCTAGAAATTCTCACTCATTTTGTTTTCTGACATTTAAACAGTAGCTTTCTTTCAGCACAACCCTTCCTCCCACTCCCTCTAAGCTCTCTGCTTGTTGCTAATACTCTTTCTTCAGGAAGTTATTTATCTGTTTGGGTTTCACTCTCTATACGCGAGAGAGAGGCCCCAATTTTTTCTTTTCTTTTTCTTTCTTTCTCTTTCTTTTTTTTTTTGGGGGGGGGGGGGGGGGGGGGG
>JAYRBT010000082.1:4456114-4479493 GCA_036023395.1 Myiotriccus ornatus | reverse complement strand
TCTTTCTTTTTTTCTTTCTTTTTTTTTTTTTTTTTCCCCCACTTTTAATATGTCATTTTGATCGAAAACCACTAGGAGGAAGCATTCAACAAGTTTTGCTGTCCAGATGCAGCTATCAGTCAATTTTATTAAATTGAAATAGTTTTGAGCGGGAACCAAGGGGCCTGCTGGGTCACAGATCTCCTGGAAAAGTGTTGTGGCGCACAATTCCTTGAAGAAATGTGTTAACTATTCACCATCCCGTCAAACTGGTTTCTCTGCTCCTGCTAAAACAGTTTCATGACTCCATCCTCTGAAGAACGGAAACCATTTCTAATTCCTAGGTTAATTTTCCCCCTAACTACTCGATTTGACTTTTAAACATTTTTCTCCCTCACTCATATTTTCCCACCTGCTTTATTTACTGAGATCTACAATGCATCCTCTCAGCTGTTATTTCAAGGTTGAACTGACTAAACCTGAATCTCTTTTCTTATCATGGATTGTTTTTTATTGTAGCACTGCTTCTCTGTACTTGGTCCAGTTTTAATTCATAGCTGTTGAATTGCAAAGATCTCTGGAAAATGGGAGGGGAAATGTTTCTTTTCTTTCATGTGCAGTGGGAGTTTCATATCATGCAGCCCCATCCATTTGCATAAGAGCTGAGAAACTCTGTATTATCCACATGATCCCATTAATGATAGTCTCAATGGTAATAGTCTGGCTTGTGTTACAGGTCCTGTTTTTTGCTGAAGGAAACAGCTTTTTATTCATTAGATTTATTAAGTCCTTTATTTTTTTCCCCCCCTTTTAGCTCTTTTCACTGGTTTGCGAATATTCATGGCTTTTCCATTACTTTGATTTTCTGTGAAAAAATGCAAGTGCTTTAGGTGGTAAAATCAAGTCCACTACAGAGAGGTCCATATGTTTGGGAAATCTCATGTCCTTTGTTGGTATATTCATTGTTCTATATCAAAGGAACAAACAAACATCATGTTTTTGAGCTGATGTTTTTCATTTACTGTCAAAGGGAAAAGCTCTCAGGCCTCAATTTTTTGTTATCTCTACTAATAAGCTCTAAAAATACATAATTTGGGGTAAAATTTGTAAATGACATATAGTTTATGGAAGAGGAAACTGTTGAAGAGACAGGGCTGTTAATGCACTGCTCTCAGAATAATGATTAATGTGACATGCACATAGAATACTGCTCTGTATGACCAAAAAGGGCAGCAATCCATCTAGAAACAAGACTGTATGACACACAGCTATCACAGGAAACTAGGATTTTAATATGGACATTGGTAGGATTCAAAATTAGGAGGTTCAGAGAAGAAGCAGGAGAATTTGAAAGATCATTAATTTCTAGGAGCACATTTTCTAATTACTGTGCTTACTTTCAGAATTCTCTCTCTCAAGTGGTTGTGACCTTCTTGTAGTCTTTCATTATATAAAGAGGGTCTATAAGAAAGGTGGAGAGACACTTTTTGTCAGGGCCTGTACTGACAGGGACAATGCTTTTAAACTGAAAGAGGGTTGGTTGAGCTTGGACATAAGGAAGACTTTTTTTTCTTGCTATAAGGATTAGAGCATGGTGCTAATAATGCCAGAGCTGCAGGTTTAATCCCAGAATGGGCTATTTGCTTAAGAGTTGGATTTGATGATTCTTGTGGGTCCCTTTCAACTCAGAATATTCTGTGAGTCTGTGGTTCGAGGCACTGGCACCAGTTGCCTGGAGAAGCTGTGGATGCCCCATCTCTGGGAGTGTTCAAGACCAGGTTGGATGGGACTCTCAGCAACCTGCTCTAGTGCAAAGTGTCCCTGCCCTTGGCAGGGGGTTGAAAATAAATGGTATTTAAGGTCCCTTCCAAATCAAACCATTCTATGATTCTCTGATTAAAGAACATGGCAAGAGAACTGTCTTCCCTAAACATTATCACCTTTACTCAGAAGAGTTTCTGCAGAAGGTAAAATTTACCCTAGGGAATACTTGTCATTTCTTGCACCAACAAATATTTCATTTAGGGTACGAAGTGATCGTGTGCATCTGATCTCCTACATTGATGTGGCTCAGTTTCAGGGTGGTCTTCCCAGGGAGATGGACATCAGTGAGGCTTGTTTGTGGCTGACAAACAATAAACTATTTTTACAATTGGGAAAAAACCCTTCCTGGCACACAGACTGGCAAAGTTGAGTTGCACCACATTTAGGTGTGGATGCATTCAATGCAATCTCCTGGGAGAATACGATGTCAGGACTGTTCAGTGCACCCCCAGACCAAGGAGAATGATGCATGTGGCTCTTTACTGCTCCTCAATGGATCCTGCACATCTTGGGAAGCTGACTTTAAACAGGTGGAGCTGGTAAAAACCATCTCACAAGTGCCACGTAGTCAACTCCTCACCTGTGATGGGTCACAAACTGGGAAAGCGGTTAAAAAAGTTATTTTAGCCAACTACACTTAATTTTTAAAACTTTTTTGTAGTATTTTTTGTGTTTTTTTTTTTTTTAATGAATAGAGCCCCTGGGTTCCAAAGGCACAGAGCTGTTGACTTCTCTGGTACAACACATATTCACTATGTATCTACCTTAAAATCTGAGGGAATATTAATAAAAACTAATTAAAGATGCTATGATACCAGAAATGGATAGGTAAGGGAATACCACAGAGGAAATTAAAAGGTACTATAAACATTATTTATTTGCATCAGTCTTCAGACAATACTAACTGAAAACAGAGTCTTGTTGTTAGGTGTAATTTACCATTCATAGTAAAAGAGAATTTCGTCCAAAACCCTCACAATCTGAAGAGGTGAAAAAGACAGAAGAAGCAAGTGACACAAGACAGGACACAGAACTGCTACAGTAGAGAAAGGGTGTTAAAGAGATAAAACAACTTGCTGCAGGTTGCAAGCAAAGTGCACAGCAGGTCCCAGTCAGCCACAAACCCCAAGTTCTTTTCTGTCTGAAATCAGTGTAGAGTGAAAAGCTCACCTGAGTTTTGCCAGAACCTGCCAAACCCAACAGTGACCACTCAGCTCCAACCTTGTGGCTAAGAAAAGAAAAAAACATCTTAAACTAACGAGCTTGAAGTTTAAGTAAAGAATTAAAATGTCAGGGATAGTTTATGACTATGTCTAGTGCATGACAAAGAAAAACACAACAGTCCTTCGACAGCAAAGTGCATCAGCTGAAGTATCTCCAAAGTGCTTGTACAAAGGATGAAAGACTGAGTAGTGATTGGCCGTGAGTTTTTCTGAGAAGCCCAACCTGTGAGGACATGAAGATAAAGGACTTTGTAAGGAAAATTAGGTGAGATGAGAGACCATGAGGAATGAGAGACCAACTGCCCAGGTAGTTCCATGAGAAGTAGAATTTATGATTACATCCCTAGTCTCGTGTTAACCCCAGACCCAAATGCTTCAACACAGGTTTCCTAATTGCCCACATTAGTCATACTTTGGTTGCTTCTAATCTTTGCAGGAGAGAGAAAGCTGGTTCTCCCATCAGAGAAGCACAGGCAGAAGCGGAAAAGATTCCTACCTCCAACGGGACACATCTACCTTAGGCCTCGTTCCATGGCAATGGATGATGCTCACCACCATGAACAAGGACAGCTCGGATGGGTCCCACGTGGAGCTCCCTAGCCTGGGCTTCTGGTGTCTAAGGAAGTGGCTGAAGTGATGCTACCAATTTCCTGTCAGTGGAAATGCTTATTTTTGTCTCTGTTCTCTACCACGTTGTCAGGAATTAACTTGAACAGAAAACTTTTCATTAGATGAAATTTGAGGAAGTAATAAAAGAAACACTATTTGTTATGGGTTGACTGACAGACACGTGGCACAGCTGCCTTCACTGTCAGAGGAAACCAGGTTAAAAAATAATCTTCACAGACAAAACATAAAGCAAGGTTTTGCTCCAAGCAGTACAACTTCTGTAATATAAGGAGTCGTATTTATTATTTTATTAAAATTCAGTAACACAACTACAATAATACACATGCCATGACTTATTCTGTAAATTGATCACATGGGAAGAAGTCCACTATACTGTGGCATATCTGTGGATCATGCAGGGTCTATGTTTGTGACACATCTGTCCACAAACATAAAAAAAAAATAAATCAGCAGCTAATTGCTAAACAGGTTTACAATCATAGTGTCAATTAGGAATGGAATAAGAGTAAATTTTAACTCTTTTCCATTCCTCAGTTCATACTAATATGGACATTCTGTTTTCCAGTAGATCCATTGGTGCTTGGGCTTTTGTCTGCTTCTGGCACCAGCAAAGTGTCAGCAGAGGTCACCTATCCCTACTGTGAACATGCTGCAGCACTCAGGTACTGTGGGACCTGCTCTGCAGTGGGATGCCCTTGATCAGACAGATCCAAAACCTTCCTCCAAATACGGAAATACTGAAGAAAACTGGACACAGCAGAGCCAAAGGCCGCGATTCACCAGCTGCCATAGGTAACTGATCCCCACCAACAGGCTTCTTTTCACGGGGAGGCTGCCTCAGCTGGCACGTATTTACAATATCATCTTCTGTGAACATTAAAAAACATTCTTAACAGCTTTGTCACCGATGAACTATTTAATGTCTGGATAATGCTGATTACCTGTTATTTTTCCATTCTCAACCACAGGATTGCCACTACTCTCTCTTGTGACACTGTCATACGATGGAGGAATGGACACCGAGGACAAAGTTTCAGACTTGTTAGGACTCCTACAATAGTTTGGAGCCATCATAGATGCAATAAGTCCCTCATTCTCTGGAGGAGCCTCTCCCAGAGTGTCAGCACTGCAAGTTCTGCGATGGTACAGGTAAGAAGCTTGTTTTAAGGAGCATAGGAGCAGGTGACTCCTGTAGGCACGTTGGATGACTGTGGCACATGCTTCCTCCTGTCTCTGTCTGAGTGTGGTGGATATTGGCTCATAGGATTGTTTTGATGGGTTGGCAGCCATGAACTTCTCCTCCATTTGTACTTTTAGAGTATCCAGCTCCCCGGAATCTCCTAACACTCTCTTGGTAAAAGCAAACAAGATATCCAAGCAGTGTATCTTGTCCCCACTGACCACGGGCAGGTCCATGGCTGTGAGTTCAACTTTGTTTGGTTTTGGTACACGTAAAGGTTCAGCCAGAGCATCTGCAAAGTCTGAAAGTGCAGAGAAAGTTATAAACTGAGTTGCTTCAGGATCAAACTTCTCCCAGATTTCATAAAATATGTCAAAGTCATCTTCCCCTAAAGGCTCTGTACTTTCCTCAGTAGCAGCATTGAAATTCTCCAGAATAACAGCTATATACATGTTTACAACAATGAGAAATGATATAATGATGTAACTTACAAAATAAATAATACCTATGGCGGGTTTACCACATTCACCTACGATACCATTTATGCTTGGATCACAGTATGGTGGCCCAGTGTTTAAAATAGGACTGAGAAGACAATCCCAGCCAGCTGACGTGGTGATTTGGAAGAGACAGAGCATGCTGTTAGCGAAGGTCTGGAAGTTGAACATGTCATCAATGCCATCGTCCATCTTCACATAGGCAAAGTTAGCCATGCCAAAAATGGCATAAATGAACATGACCAAGAAAAGCAAGAGGCCAATGTTGAACAGAGCAGGCAGGGACATCATTAAGGCAAAAAGCAGAGTCCGAATTCCTTTGGCAGCCCGGATGAGTCTCAGTATTCGTCCAATCCGAGCCAAGCGAATGACCCTGAAGAGCGTGGGTGGTAAGAAATGCTCAATTGCTTTGCCAATGCTAGAAAGCAGTAGGACTAAAATGGAAAGGAGAACAACTGGTTAGAACGTCACATTTCTGCTTAACGGGTAAGTGGGATGGAATTACGATAACTGCACAGTTGGAAAATATCTGAGGTGTGTGTTCTAAGACCCAGCAGAACAACCTTTAGCAGAAGTCGAGTTGAAAGTGTAGTTGCAGAAATCAGCAATTAAGAACTACATTCTTCAGCTGTCAGAAGACCCACTGCACTAAGGATTGCAAGCACCTTTCTGTGCACAGCTTAAAATATCTGCCTCAGGTAATGCTTGATGACTGATGGTTTTCTTTGACACTGATTGCATGAATACTTCAGCAGGTGCAGGTTATGTTCTTACCTTCTACATGTGACTCCCAGTACTGACACTATAAAGCTGAACTAAGGAAATGAGACATAATACAATGTCATGGTCATCATTTAGAAAATTTAGGCAAGACATGTATAAGCAAACACAGTGATAAACACAGAAGTTGTACTTTGCCACTCTACAATGGCTTTTAATTCATTCCAGGATGTAGCTAGACATGGATGTTATTTTTATTTTGTTTGAATGAAAAAAATTACATCTAGTAGCACTAGAAGAGATTTAGCTTTTCTAGGTTTACCTGTTTTGGGTACATTTTTCTGGATTTCTGCTCAGGAACTTAATTTCTCAAGAAAGTGCCATAGTCTTAGTGGAATTTTACTTACCCAAAACATAAGTCATATTAAAGAAACAATTTTATTTTTTTTCTTTCCCTAGATGCCTTCTGGAACTTGGCAATATTGGCCTTAGGAATAAGTTAAATTGATAGAAAGTTCAAATTAGCAAAAGAGCTCCTTTTCTTATTTGTCTGTTGTAATCCTTTCAAATAAAAACTAATATAGTTTTGGTGGTCTTTTCTATGCTGTTACAGAGTATGAACCTTTGTTTTCCATCACCAATGCCTGAGTTTCAGAAACTGAATTCTATAGTCTATAATTTAATTCCAGTCTTCTTATTCTCTGTATATTTCAGTAGTCTGTCACAAACAAAGATGACAAAACCCAACAACATGATCTAATTGAAGACTTCTTAGTTGGCACTAAGTCTGTGTCAATGGAATTATCACATAATGTGATACTGCTCTGGTGGGTTTTTCATTCTGCCTTTCAGATTAGGGAAAGAAAACAACCTAAAGAACCATTATGAAAGATTTAATGTTAAGAGTTGTCTTATATATATTTTTTTATATATATAAATAGGGGGGGATTAGCTATTTTTTTCCTTTAGACTTTGCATTCTGACTTACATTTTAAGGTCCATTTGAAGTTGATAAATTGTAACTATTTTTTTTCTGTAAGTAGTAATAATTTAATCTGTAAAGAAATTGCCAAACAATTTTACTTACCAACAAGTGACAGAACAACAACCACTAAATCAAATATGTTCCAGGCATTTGAGCAATAGTACTGCCTCAGAGCCACCAATTTCAGAACACACTCTGCAGTAAAGATGACAACGAAGAGTATATTGATTTTGTTCAGGACATTCGTCTTCGTGTCACTTTGCTCATAGGTTTCCACCATCATCATGATCATGTTAAGGCAGATGAGAACAATGATGACAACATCAAAGGTTTGGCATGTTACAATGTCAAAAAGGAACCCTTGGTATCTGTTCTAGAGGAAAAAAGAAATACATTGACATTAGTTACGGAAGTAGGGAGTACTCACCTGTACACATTTCCAACAGCTTCAATTTTTATGTCGCAGTCACTCGACTGCAGTGAAGTCAGAGAGATTCGAGAAAGGCAGAACATAAAAATGACATTAAAAATCCCTTCTCGTCCTGAAGTTTAATCAGTTCCAAGGTGAATGTAAAACCAAACAATATTTATGCAGAGGAATTGATAAATATTTAACCTGTAAAATAATTCAGTAAACTTTTTGGTGCAGAACTGACTTTAGACCAATGTGTGAGTATCAATGTAAAATAGGATAAATAATTTATATGCAATATATGAACACATGCACTTTTCAGTGAATTAAACTGCACTTCTGCAGTGCATTTTCCTTTTGAAGAATACTGCCTTACCAGTGGTCTTGGAATGGGTTTTTGAGGTTTCTTGGATCCCAGCTTTTTCATTGCATTGTAGTATTTTTTCTGTTCTTCTGTCATAAAGATATCTTCCCCACCTAAGTATACAAAGAAATGTCACTGTTATTTGGTGAGAAAGCAGCACTATTGTAGTCACAAAGTCTAAAATTCTGGAAGTTGGCATTTCTTCCTTTTTCATATCTTGCTGGTTCTGGCCTTTTTCATAAAGTGTAACTGTGTCCAAAAAAATGAGAATAGCCCCAGCCAGAAATTCACTGAGAAGAAGTCCTGAGGTGAAACTCAGCTCACTCAAAAAGCACATAAACAAAGGAACTACTGAAAAAAACTGGACAGGAATAAATCTTTCCCTGGCTTCTCACGTCCTGGGCTTGCTGAGTATCCAAAATACTCATCAGAGCATCTGTACCAGACCACTTTCTAAATAATGAGTCTCCTGTCATGATCATTTCCCAGAAAGGGACAAAACTGTAAGAGGCTTCAAAATGTTTGGGAAAGACCCAGGTGTTAAGATTATGGGGGAAAAGAAAGGAGGAAGAAACTCACCTGGAGTGTTGTTTCTGGTAACTCAATTACTAATGCTCCAGTAAGTGCCAATAGAAGGTTTAGATTCTATGTACAGGACCTTGCTCGCTAAAGATAGTATTGCTCAAGGGTAAAGCACAACCAGTATACTTATCTTTTTCTTTTGTTGGTTGAAGTTGTCAATAATAACACCAACAAAGAGGTTCAGGGTAAAGAAAGATCCAAAGATGATGAAGTTCACGAAGTAGAGATACATGTACAGACTGTGCTCCATTTCTGGCTGGTCATCTTTCTGCAAAAATAAGATGCAACTTGAAAAATAACCAATAACAACATGGGCCTAATTCAAAATAATCTTCATATTGCAGATCCTCTCACAAATTGATTCCAGGAGGAACTACCATTTACAATCTTACTGCTCATTCTGGCAGAATTGGTATAATTTAAAACTCTCAGTAGTGCATAACACCAAAGTTTACTTTTGCATGACAGTTTTGAAAGGGGAAGAAACTAACAATCATACTGTGACTATTAGATGAATCAGAATTCTAGGAACTTATAGGGACATTATTGTTCAGATGCTGACTACTACCCCTTTTGAATTAACCTTGAACCTTATGAAACGATACACCAAGCAAAACACCTGAAACATAACTAACCAGAAAATATATTTCCACTGAAAAAATTGTAGAGCATGAATTAGTCTTTGACTAATGGTAGATGAGGTTTACTTTTATTTATTTTTTATTTTCACAAAAACTGTTCGTTGTGGGTTTTGTTCTTTTTTTCCTTTCAAACCTGACCTAAATTTCCACCATTTACAATTGATTGAGGTCCTAATAAAATCAATAGAAACGGTTACTGAATTAAATATTCTTGACATAATTTTCACAAACATTTCAGAAGCAGCAGTTGAGTTCCTTCCAATAAGAACAGGAGCTGTAAATTGCTCAGCACTTGAAAAAATCAAGCAAACTATTTAGAAGTCAAATTCCAAGCTCTTGCCATTAAAAATCTTGTCCTAGTTATGTTGTTGGTTGTTTTTTCCTTAGCCAGAACTTCTGTGATGGTTATTATGAATAAAAACCAAATCAGGAAAAAAAAATTCATACTGAAACAAAAAGAAAAAAAAAAAAACAACATTGAAAACACCCAGAGAAATATTTTAATAAATGGTTACTTTTAAAATTCTTTAATTCATTTGAACTCATGATGAAATTAAGAAAGCCTCTTCATTTCAAATTCTTTGCTTCCAGGGACACATCACTTTGTTCTGTGTAACGCTGGATGATAAGACAACAAACGTGTCTGGCTATATAAAAGGTAGGCAAAATAGTACTAGTGATGCCTGGGAATGTATTTCAAATGGCTGCTTAGCCACAATAGCTTGACTCTGGAGGAAGTTTGGTTTTGTGTTTTGAAGTGGACTTTAAACTATGTCAGTGTAAAACATTCAGGTTTACTCCAAGCTTGAGTTTCATAAAAGATGTGTGAAGGTGGGTGGAAAGAAACTCAGCTCCCCTCTAACTGATGGACATCCAGTCATCAGCAGAGTAAATACAGCATAAAGTGGTGCTCAGCTGAACAGTATAAATATCCAGACTGAGTTGAAATGTTCCCTAGATCCCTCTGAGCACATCAATTAGATCTCCATTTACCGCAGAGGGCAGTTGGAGAGGAACTCACATGGAAACTTTACACTAGAGGAACTGCATTTAGGTGGGTGGATCTGAGCTGAAACCCTGTCCCCATTACAACAGAGGAGCTTTAGGATTCTATGATTCATTTGCAGATTAAATGTTTACATGAGCTGATAATAATTACTGGAAAGATACAGTAGTTGGAGAAGTGCAAACTAATAATGCATTTGCAGAAAGCAGTTACATTAACAAAAAACATGGCTTGAGTACAATGACTGACCTCTCGTGAATCTACTGCTGCATACATGATGTCCATCCAACCTTTGAATGTTGCCTAGAGTGAGAGATTATGGAAACTGTATTGAACTTTGACCATAAAAGTCTTCACATAATTAGCAATATCCAAATGATGCTGACTGGAGCGCTAGCCTTTGGCATGATCACGCACACAAAGCACCGAGGTCTGGCTGCTGCTTTATGTGGGGCATTCTCAGCCTCATTAGGAGATGAAAGCTGGCCAGGATGGGACAGAACATGCTGTCCTAGGATGCTGACAGAGCAAACCTTCATTAGCATGGTACTAAAGGCCTTGCAACCCTCATTGCTGAACAAATCCATGTCTCAACAGAACAGATCAATATTTGCCCCAGATATTCTTCTGAGATTGACTCCAGTTCTCAGGATCATGAACGTGCTGGAGGCTGAAACAGCCCTTGCCCACCAGATGCTTACTTTGTCATCTGGAAAAATTTCAGCAGGATCTCATCTGTCCCCCCTTTCCCATTTGTGTGCCTGAACAGTCGGTTCAGGGCAAGCTCTATTATATTTCACTCTTTTCATCACCCACAGAGATATTTTAGGAGTTGACAGAAGATCAAGCCCATCTAACATGGTGCTGGCTAGGGAGGGCAAGCAGCACTTACCACCTGAAGAAGAGCCAGGTAGCCAGAGCCAACATTATCAAAGTTGACTTTGACATTGACCCAGAATATTTTTCCTGTGTTATTATAACTCTCACAGTCTGATTTGTTTCTGATCATGTCACTTAATTTGGAATCTTCTTCTGTCAGGTTGACACATTTCCCAAACTTCCCAGCAAAGAGGTTCACTCCCATGATGCTAAAGATGAGCCAGAAGATGAGGCAGACAAGCAGAACATTCATGATGGAAGGGATGGCTCCCAGGAGGGCATTGACAACTACCTTAGATGAAATGGGAGAGGAAAAACACACTTCAAAAAAGATGGGCTCAGGTATCAATAATAAGCAGTCAGTTATCTCCGCAAAAAAAAACTGGTATCTGCCATGTCAATACTAGTCACAGCTGGCAGGGGTATCTTGAACACTGTCCACAGTATCTCTTAAGCTTAAAAAGGAATAATTGACACTTCTTAGTTTGCTGTGAGCCCTACCACGTAATTGTACTAAAATGTGAGTCCATGCTCTTTTTTTTTTTTTTACTTTCCCTTGGTTCTGGATGGGAGATAGTCCACTGGCTTCTTTGTTTTAAACTTTAATAACGTTAAATTTCTGAAGTACTCATCCATAAGCACTAGAGCAGAGGATTGTATTATTGAGACTGTCAAAAGTTTTGAAAGGAACAGTAATAACTCTCCTCTAGTATTTTGTTGCATCTATTATTTTTAGTGGATTGGGGTTGTGTTTGGGGTCTATAATCATGGCCTAGGTACTTTTTCTGTGCTAGATGCTGCAACCACAGAAAATGTCCATGGAGATTTTAAAAGCAAGCTAAAATATGACAGATTGCTTTATAAAATGGGGCAGTATAGGGAAATAATGAGAATATATAGTTGAGTTTCCCAGTGAAGGTAGTGAACTCAGCTGTCGGGCAGCAAAGAACAACCTGATGGACGAGCATAAAAATTAAAAACCTTTGTGAAGGTTTTTGGAGACTATGTCACACACATTCTGCATAGCAAGACAGAAAGTATGATGTCATCTGTTTCAAAATTGAATGCAGACATAGAAATGTTGATACTTTCTGTTAATTAATTTAATGCCATTTCTCTCTGTCTTTACTGTGACATGATTGCAATCAGAGAACCTTCAGTCTCACTTGCAGAAAATATCCAAAAGCAATCCATGTCTCAGCTGCACTGAGTCTGCATTCCATAAAATGGATTGGGTTGGAAGGGACCTTAAAGATCATCTCATTCCAGCACCCTGCCATGGGCAGGGACACCTTCCACTAGCCCAGGTTGCTCCAAGTCTCATCTAACCTGGCCTTGGACACTTGCAGAGATGGGGCAGCCACAGCTTCTCCAGGCAACATGTTCCAGTGCCTCACAGGAAAGAATTGCTTCCTAACATCTATTCTAAATCTCTCAGTTTAAAACTATTCCCTGTGTAAGTGTGTGACAGTGATGCCATATGTATTTCTATCATCTGTTTTCATGTACCAGAGGACATTCTGTAGACCAGACTTTTGCCCAGATTTGTTTTTTCACACGAGAATGGGAATCCCTCTCTGCATTTGCACAATGGTAGATTTGTAAGCAAATGTAATTAATGTCCAGCAGCATCACATTGTTCCAGGTGCTCCTTTGATGGAAAAAAAACCTCATCAAATATTCTACAGAAAAACACTCTTGATTTGTGAAAGAAGTCTATTTGAAACAATAATTTGAGCAAAGCACCTTCTAACAGTCTGAAGTTTTTGTAAAACAATCCAGTAAAAACTTGCAGAAGGGAAGTGACTCTTTCTGAGTTAGATTTCCATCAGACTTCAAAAATCAGAATTGTGTTCATAGTTCTTATTCTCTATTTGATTTTTGCCTATCTCAGTAAGACAGGAACACAAGAATGACTGAGCAGCAATGGAAGAAAGTTCCACCTAGGCTAGTTTTAGTTTCAACAGCACTTAGGATCAATCACTCCAGGAAAGTTTAAGAGGAACATTGAAGTTCCGAAGAACACAAGCAAGGGCCTCTTTAAAAATTCATTTTATAGTTCCTAAATGGAACCTGGGGTAGATATGTGAACTTCATAAAGACATAGCCCTGAGTAACAAACCTGTTATGTGCTTATCTGAGAAGCCCTGAAGGTCTAATTTTTAATCAGTCTTACCCTCATTCCCTCAAACCGTGACAATGCTCTTAAGGGTCTCAGAGCTCGGAGAGTCCTAAGAGATTTCATGGGGCCAAATGAACTGCCAAAGAGATTTATCAAAGAGACCTGAGTGGGAAGACAAAAGAAAATATTAGTGATGTCCTGTCATCTTTTTCCTTCATTTTCATTTGAAAAGCAAAACAAAACAAACAAACAAAAAACCCAACAAACAGAACCAAATCTCCTCATGGTTTCCATGCCTGGAGCGCAATATCCTGACACTATCACTACAGGAGGTAAGAGTACTGTCTGAAATTTGCATCCAGAAAATAATCAGGCACCGAAGGCAGAACTTACATCTACAATAAGAAAGTCCAGCCAGCACCAGGCATTGGTGAAATACTTCTTGAAGCCATAAGCCACCCACTTCAGAAGCATCTCCAGAACAAAGATGAAAGTGAACATTTTGTCAAGAAATGCCAGTATCATTTGAATTCTGACTCTCTTCTGTATATGGATGTCTTCAAATGCCTTAAATCATAATACATAGACAAATGGCAAAAGTCAGAAATGAACCTTATAAAATCAAAGTCAAGCAACATTAAGACTCCCCTCATTATTCAATACATTTTAACACAGATCTAAACACCACGTGTTACTCAAATCTGTGTCTGCTGATAAAAGATGATAATTCCCCATGCCCCTTCTCTTTCTTTTTCTCTATATAGTACAGCCCTGTGGTTGCACCATCATGCACAAGGAAATCCCGGGACAGTATATATTTTTAGAAATTTAATAAGAAATTTATATATTTAAGAGAACTAAGTACTTCCTCCCCCCCAAGTGTGTTTTAATGATATAAAAACTCTTTAATATTTCACAACTCTGACATAACTTCCTGAGAAAAATCCAGTATACAGCCAGAATAGAAACAACTTCTGAGACTTATGTATTTTTAGCTTTATTCATGCTCTCTTATAATTTTAATAATATGAATAATAGATTTGAAATAATTAAAATAGTGAATGACTGCTGTTGAAGCCTCTTCTGTTTTCTCCTTATGAGTTCAAAGATATTCAGTGCCTTTGTTACTAAAAACATCTCTGATTAAAGCCAAAAATCCTTCTAAATAGATACATGAAACTGTGCTGAGATGCGTGAAACATGAAACACTAACCAGGGCTCCACTGCTCAGAAGAATCATGAATATGATAAAGGATTCAAACCAAGAGTGTTCAACAATCTGGTAGCAGGTTTTTCTCAGATTCCACCACTTTTCTCCTCCAAACTTTGCAGCACTACTGACACAACAGCGAAAGTATCGAGCACAAGCTGAAAGTGAGAGACAGCAATGAGTGTATGGAAGGCATGTGCATGAACGTGAAGGGTTGCTCAGGAAACTTTTGTCAGCAGCCACAGTAATGGCATCCTTGTTTGTTGTTTTCCCTGGTTTTCCATGAGAAAAAAAAATTAGGAGACATCTAGTTTAACTTGCCTTGTAGCTCCCACTTACACACACATAAAGTAGGTGGAGCCCCTTTGGACAACTTTCCATTATTTCAGGATATTTCTGAGACACTGGGCAGGCTCTCACTGGCCTGATGTTTGGGCACACAAAACTTCAGGGCCACAGGAAGAGTGTTGATGTTACAGAAGCCCCCCTCAGTTTCTGCATAGTTTGGAAAGCAGAGATGAGATGCCCCAGAACAAAAAGGCTTGGAAACAGGGTGGGTAAACAGTTGTCTTTCGCAGCCTTATACCATGCCTTCAGAGGTCTATTCATTTATTCATTTGCTTCTGAATGTATGGAGTGGCTGACTTTATATAACATAACCAGCAAATATATGTTATATTCTAGCTGATACATAGGCTTTATAAAAGGAGACATCTCCTTTCCAGCTCACCAGATTCCTTCTCATGGCAGACAGTGATGCCAGGGCCACATAATGTTTTCTGATCACCCCTTCACAAAATCCTGGGTTTGTTTACTTATTAGTTTTTCCAAAAATTAACTCACTTCGTCTAACTTTTTCCTTTCTATATTCTCTCCATTAATTCATGTTTTCACTATGGCAGACACCACCAGTCAGAAGGCTTCTGTCATTTCCAAGCAAAGTAAAAATAATATATACATGTGTCATATTTATATATAAAATTTTATACACATATTATATAATATTGCATATATAACTCATTTATATTATAGGCTATAATACATGTAAAAAAATCTGATTATTTTTATTTCAATAATCCCCAGTAATGTGGATCTGGAATGTGAAAGCTACATGCTGTTATGTGTTAGGGTAGGAAGAAGTCATAAAAGTGCTGAACATATCCAGTGCAAAGCTAGATGTTGTGTGAAGATTTGAGAAGAGATTCTCAGTTTATTGGATGATCTTTAAGGGCCCTTCCAACCCAAACCATTCTTATCCCAGTGACCATTGCCAGGTAAGACCTAATCACATAGACTTCTCTGATGTTACACCCCCAGAGTGACTTGGTTGTTGTCCAACAGAGTGAAATTCATCACACCTCACTATAATAATCCCATTATTTTGAATGGGGTCTGTGCCACTGTCCAAGTCCCATTTGGAGGCAATTTGCTTTAAGGGGAAGGGGTTTTAGTTTTCAGGTCTCTCAGTCACTGTGTTAAATAGAGAGGGACAAAGATTTAACTATTTAGCCAATTTCCAGATAACTGAAATTAACTAAAATTAAATAGGCTCAGCCTCACTAGAGAAACAAGTTGGGTGTTAATCCTTCTCACTTCCAAGCAGTGAAACCACAAGAGTCTTACCTTCTGGAAAACATTCTTCTGGAGTCTTGAAGTCTTCCGAAAATTCTGGAATCTGCCTCAAAACATCTTCAGGATTTGTCAGATCCACTGTGCTGCCTTCAGAAGAGCTGAGACTGTCAAACTACCAAACAAAGTAATATCAGGTATTGTTTCTGTCTGTGAATGAATAAATCCATCCATGAACAAATAGAATTAAAATGTGGCTATGTATTAGTATTACAAGTAGTGTTGGAATAAACTTTGTGATTTTAAAAGCATATGAGCTTAGAAATACCAATAGGTGCATCCAAATAGAGGCCAAACCTTTATAATTACAATATCTATCTACATGAACCAGAGGTAACTCTGCCTAATCAGCTGGTAAATTGAAGAGCTTCAAATTGCATATTAGGGCATGAGGTCCTCAAAGCAGGATAAACTACTTGTGTTAAACCCATGGAATCACAGAAGGATGAGTTTAAACAGGAGAAACAGATAAATATATGTTATTTAGTCAGGAACTGAGCACCCAATGCAGCATTTATGAAGAAGAAACTGGAATCATACCCTATATTTTCAGTTTTAAAGCTTTTTGCCATCCCATTATCTCGAATACAATTTTTGATGAGCCAGCAGTTTGTTACAAATTACTTACTCTGTGTGTTCGTTCTTTCATGTTTGCATAATGCTGTTTTTTACTTCTTTCTTTGAATGTATTCTATATTCCAAATTACTCAAAAAATATTGTAAATTAATAACTATCACGTTTAATGACATAGAGAGAAACTCATTTCAATCATTATATTTCTTGATACAGGCAGATTTTCTGGAATGTCCCACTTGCAAGCTTATCTCTCTTTTAATACCTTTTTATTTATAATCCTCCTCTTCTTTTTTTTTTTTTTTTTGTGGACTCAGAATTTAATAAATGCAAAGTAGCAGAGAGAATTTTATAAATTATTTATAATTACTACAAAACAATTTTGCAGCTCAGAGCTGCTTCTGGCACTATTCTCCACTCCTGTAAATCCTTGAACAGGAACATTCCTGTGCTTGACCAGTATTGGAAAGTCAAGTTGAGAAACAATTGCTACCTCTTTTTGTTCTGGTGCTGATGGTTCACCCTTCCTGTCCTTTCCTGGGTAAAGCACACTGAATTCCTCGGAGGAAAATCCTGATCCTTTACTCCAGCTGCCTGAATTTTTTGCTCTTTCTCCCCTTTGCCTCAGGTGATTTTCATCCTGAAAATAATCTGTGAATTAGAGGGAGTTTCTTTCCATTTTTAGGAGGGGCACAAGTCAGAGGGGAAAGAAAGATAAGATATGCATTGCACTTAAAGTGGGACTCCCCAGACAAAAGTCATAATATAGGATCATTTTGAGTCCAATAGAGAAAGGGGATTTTTTCCCAAGAGACATGCAGCAAATTAAGGAATTTTAGTGATCTATTCAGAAGTGAGAATATCTGCATAGGAATTAAGATGGAAATGTAAGGTCGGAAATCTTGAGACCAGAATGGCAACTATGGTTAAAATAGAACTGAAAAATTCATAGAGCACAAAGAAATAGGGTAATATATGCTGTCATATCAGAAATATGACCTTAGTAGAGCCACTCCATACTTAATCCTAGTAATTTCTAATAATTATTACATGCAATGAGGACAAATACTAAGTAATGACCAGAGCTATACATTACTATTATGAGTCCATGGTTGTGTTCTTTATGCAGAATATGTATTTTTTCTTCTTCTATGTACATAATACCAAAACAGTTGACATTATTCACATAAATTTTTATGTAAAAAATCCAAGTTCACCAAGGACTTCCATAATTACCTATGGGTTATGTAAGTACCTGTGTGCACCACACAGTCAGTTAGGAATTACTGCAGTACACTCTACAATTTACGCTCTCTATTTTAAGAACATGAAAGGATCTTGATTTTGAAAGGCTCCAAGTGGTGATTTGTCCTCACTCTAAATATTTGTACTTTTTCTTCTAGTTCAAAATTTTGTAACTCTCTGGAAAAGGATCAACATATCCCACCCTGTTCTGCTAGAGACCATCTTCCACCACACGTGCATCCCTCTTTCTCTGTATAGACATACATACGCAGTTCTACTGTTCCAACACAAATACAGGAATTCATTACCTGTTTGCTACATTCTGTGTCTGTAAATGAGCTCAGGTTATCATCATCCTCAAAACCCTCACTCGTGTTCTCCTCCTCAGCAATAGGGACACAAACAAATATATTGGGATTGTTAACAAAATCTTCAAGACCTGAGCATTTGTCCCCATTTTTCTCGATCCATTCATTGTTGCAATTCTCTTTACGATTTTTTATTTCTTCACACTTGAACCCAAGTGAGTTCTGTGCAGTCAGTTTGATTTTCTTCCTGTGTACTTTCTTTAAATGCCTGAGCTTCGCACAACAGGCGTCCCACGTCTTGCTCTTGACAAAGTGAAATCCCTTGTGGATGCGAGTGAAGGCAATACGGAGATTGTTTATCTCTCCATCATCCTCTGTTGTCTGGAGACTGTCAGCACTGAAGGAATTCAGCAGGAGGGCAATGAAAAGGTTGAGAACCTGAAATTCATTAATAAAAAAATTAAAATTATGGAGAGTAGAATTCACATCTCTGAATCCTAACTTTGAAGAACACAGATACTACCAAAGTTCAGTTATACTGAGCAGATCAAAACACGGTCACAAGGAAATGACAATGACTGACCACACTGTGTTTGATGAAATCAAATTCTCTTTCAGAAATGTCAGTTCCCATGCCCCTCTTTTCCAAAAAATTTATTTAAAATACAAGGGAAAAGATCTGTGCATGACAAATGCATTATGTGGCCAAAGCAACTTTTCAAAGGTTAATATAGTAACATATAGACTATTGTTATGGCTTGTCAGTTTAATAATTGTTTCTTCACTCTTCAAGTTAGAATTAAATCAGGCCTCTCTGGAGTTACTTCAGAATTCTGTGGGATTGGGTTCAGGCCCAGAAATTCCATCAAATCTGCCACACTATCACAAATATCAAAACCAAGAGAAGCCCAAAGAGAGGTTTCCTTCCCACTTTTGAGTACATTAAAATAGAAGAATTTATAAACCTCAGTTTGTTTTATGTTTATTTGTTTTTAAGGGAATGGGAGAATTTAATATTTTCCCTGATGTTTCAGTTTGGAATGGGATCCATGTACCTTAATTTTCATAATGTCAGAGATGGTAGATAGCACCCCTGAGTTACCCAAAGACCACAGGCAGTGGAGAATATTAGCCCTTCAGAGGGCTTAGTTATTGACCTTAGGCTGGAATAAATTTCATTGTTGGATACCTTTCTGTTCCCTTGGACAAAAAAGACTGCAGGCTAAACACTTCACTGTTTCACAGTTAACGTTATGTGGTGTGAATATCTCTCATTTCATCACTGATATCAATCCTTGCAGTGTGGAACAGGTGGGATATTAAACCCAGATATTTGGGATTCAGCCACAGAACAGATATTTACCATAAAGGGCTGCCTAAAATGAATTACTTTCAGCATTTTTTTTCCTTAATTACGAGAATTTTGGTATATGAATGATACCGATAAGGACATGAGAAACAAAGCTGCTACAAGAAGGTATTTATGTTTTGGGCATTAAGAAATGACAGAACAGGACCAGGAAGGCAGGCTGTCTCTTATGCCCCAGCCCAGTGTGTGAGGCTGTGTAGGTTTGCCATAGCACAATCTAGCTCTTGGGTGTAAACATGCTTGGGGATGACTAAGGAAATCCTGATTTCAGTGGTAGGAGTGTAGATTCTGCTATTTGCTGATAAAGAATTCAAGACTTGCATGAGCTCTTACTAAAAAAAAAAATTAAAATTGATTTACAGAGGGGCTTAAGCACTTGGCTTAATTAATTCAAGCAGGTAAGCCGTAAGCCTCGCTGATTATTTACATCCAAATCCCAAAATGTGAAGGAACACATTATAGCCTGTGTTATATTTACTGCAGAGATATTCCTCCTCACATTGCCACACTAAAAGGTCAAGTGATGCTATGTGCAAAGCACACAAAATGGGAAAATACAGACAATGGCTCAAAGGTGAAAGGCAAAGGAGACTTTTACAGACTGCAACACACAGGTAACTTTTACACCTGTGTTTAGGGAAGATGTCTTCTGCTGACAAAACAGCAGTTAAGTAGATTCTACCATAGACAGGATGAAGAGAAGAAAATATTGGAAACTTACCACTAAATTTCCTAGCACCATGACCATCAGAAAGACAAAAAGACACAGTGGTGGTTCAGCAACCACCATGCAGTCCCACATGGTCTCAATCCATTCTCCACACAGAATTCGGAAAACGACGAGGAATGAGTGGAAAAAGTCCATCATGTGCCAACGTGGCTTGCAATCTTTGCTTATTTTAGTGCAGTTGAGCTTATAACTTTTCCCAAAAAGTTGCACCCCTACTATGGCAAAAATGAAAATGATGATTCCCAGGACGAGGGTCAGATTACTCAGTGCTCCCAGGGAGTTACAAATTATTTTAATTAGAGTGTTTAAAGTTGGCCAGGACTTTGCCAGTTTGAAGACCCTTAGCTGTGCAGCAACATAAAACACAGTGTTAGACATTGGTAGAGATAACCTATCATTGTACCATGCAAATCCTGCAATGACCAAATTACAGGTATTCTGAAATATTCTAGCAATGCAATATTTGTGACATTATTATCTCCAAAATGAATTTACAGATTTATTTTTTTCCTACTGTGCAACATTGCAATCATAAATTAATCACCTTGTAAAGCATCAGGCAAACTTGAGTCCTTAATAGGTGTTTGGCCCACCCACACAGGCAGGTGTCCATAGAATGCTCTTGATGTAGATTATGGTTCCTAACTTACATGTAACAGAAAGGACTAAAAGTTAGGGGACTGACTGCTGTAGCACTATGAAAAGAGTCTGTCTTTCGGTAAAGCAACTTAAATCCATCCATGGTACGTGATATGGATACCTTAATATTCTTTCACATCTATAAGTATTGGTGGTTTTTTTCTATTTATACTTTGACAAATTCTTTTCCTAATTTCTTATTCCTGTTTCAATATTTTTACAGCAGTTTTAAAACACACCCACTCTGGAATACTTTTTCATTTGAGTATTTCTTAGTATATTCAAAAAAACCCGTATATATCCTTAAACTCTGACTCTAACATCACAAGGAGTTTAAGAGTGTGTTTCTTACTCTTAATGCCAAGAGGAGGAAAAAATTAATTGAAAAAAAAGTAAAATTCTTGCCTCCTAACTGCAGACAACAGAAAGTATTCTCTATTAAATAACACAAAGTTTCATATAAGTGACCAAGTGTGAAGCATTACCAGTCTGAAGGATCGTAAAACTGACAGGGTTCCTCCTTTTCGCCTTCCCTTCTTGTTTCTGCTTCTGGGGAAACTCAGTTCAATTAAACTCAGTGTGACAATTATACTGTCAAAAATATTCCAGGGCTGCTGAAAATAGTAATAGGGGTCCAGAGCGATGATTTTTAAGATCATTTCTGCTGTGAAGATTCCTGTAAAAACCTGTGACAAAGAAACAGTAGCATCAGCCTAAAAGTACCCATGAATTTATCTTATCTTTAGATCATTTTCCCTCAAATAATATTCATGGACAGGTTAATAAACCCCATTTTTATGAAGTCCTAATGCACTTTTAAGTAAAATGGGAGGGTTGTTTTCTGTCTTCTTGGGATCATGTCAAAGTGTATTAAAAGAAAACTAACCAAGGAATTCTCTATATTAGAAACAAAGTTTGATAATTTTTACTGTTACTCTTTATGCCTCAAGGGAAAACAACCATCAATCAATCAATTAATCCTGTAAAATGTTGCATAGCTGAGAATTTACTTACCAAGTTGCCTACTTTAAGCATGAATTTAAAAGTAGGTGACATGTTATTGTGCTCCAGTGCCATGAACAAAGTGTTCATCACAATGCAAGCAGTGATGGCGAGATCAAAAAAAGGATCCTTTATGAAAGCAGCCACTTTTTTCTTGATTCTCAACCAAAGTGGACAACAGTCCCAAATTAGATACTTTAAAGCAAAATTCTTTAGGCGTGGTGGGCATCTCTGCTGAGCTTCTTCATGTTCTAAATGCAAAAGAAACCCCCACCATCATTACATAGTTACCACTGAGCAAGATGGTGAAATAACAACTTAAAGCATTCGAAAGGCCAGAGAAGAAAAAAGAACCCTCTCAACTCTCACAGAGCCCAAAGCTTCCCTGCACTTTCTGCATGCATTTAATCCCTACATCAGCTGATAAACAGGAAGATAAAAATTCAGAGAAAACTGGATTCCAAACCCATTCATGAGCACTTGCTTCAAAAGCCTTTGGAAGGGGTTTTACTTGTCTTATGCTCGGACTGGTACTACAGTCATCTGAGTAAATGCAGACTGTTGTGATGCAGAGGCTTCTCACGCTCTTGTAGGTCAGTAGCGCGGCTACAGCACTTCCCACCTTGTCCTCACGGAGATGTCTGGGACACCAGCGGGATCACACCCAACAACTCTTTGTCTCCTTTGACTCTCAGGGGAGTTTTGAGACTCAGTGGCAGACAAAAGAATCCTGACTGTAGGTGAGGCAAATCCCAGCTATGGTGCCTGAAATTCGGCCTTAGGCCACTTCTATAGGAAAGGTCACACCTACCATTTTCCAGACCTCTCCATTTTCCATAAATAAAACCTGGGACAGGAGCAGTTCTGATTTTGTCACTTGCATCCTTTTGATCAAATATAAATCTCATAGCCTTTCTTTCTTCATCATCAGTATTAATGAGTCCTTCAAAATACTTTTGACCCATCTTAAGTCTTTTGCAAATTCACTGAAATGCTGGAGCTAACTTAATACAAGCACAACAGGAATTAGTAATCTGGTTTTCAAGGGCCTGAATACTTTACAGATATCAAATGAACTGGATCTGACTCATATCCTTTTCTTAGTTTGACCTGTCCTTATTTCTTCCCTCTATTTAGTTTTCATTTCTTCTCTAGGCTGAAGTCCCAGATTCTACCCTACACTGCTACACAGTGTGATCACTTGGACTCAGCCTTCACTCCAGGTCTAGTTCTTGTCTTCCATTCTCCTAGATCAATTGACTTTTTCTTTATGAGTACATTGTGGATCCAGCAGAACTGGTGTTTAGGTGCCAGTAGAGACCCTTCCTGATGCCTGTTCTCAGGTTAATCTGCAGCCACTTAGAGCTATAAGTCCTGTTGCATCCCAGTTCACAGCTGAAACTGTGCAACAAAACCCAGATCTTTGATGAATTACATTGCAAAGCAAAATGTGTTGCAGCTGTGATTCTCCTGAGAAAATGTTTTTAAAAGATTTAAAAAAGAGACCTCCCTGCCACAGGGTACCCCCCTGCTAAATCTCATACTTGTGGTCAAGATCCTCAACAGGGACAAAACAAAACAAAACACCATCCTGAACAACAACTTGGACTGAAATTTTTCACGAAGAGC